>VDFB02033104.1:0-32627 GCA_007258455.2 Sequoia sempervirens
GAGATCTGAAACCACTCTCAAACATCCTAAAACTATATACATGAAATGTAACTTAAACCATACTTAAATATTTATTTCATGTATATAGTTTCCTTAAAAAACAAGAAGGGAAAAAAGGGGAAGATTTTTTTTTTTAATGTAGACCAAAACATACATGTTTTGGCAATGCTTTTTTGAATTAAAAAATGCACATTTTTTAAAATTCAAACCATATAATGCGAACTAAAATTTTAATTATAACTCCTAGAGATCTGAAACCACTCTCAAACATCCTAAAACTATATACATGAAATGTAACTATTTTGAAATAAAAAAGTGAAGTGGCCACTTTTTGGCCTCTCATCTTTGTGCACCCACCCATATATTCTCCTATTTCTCTTTATCTCCTTATCTCTCTATCTCCCTCTATTTATGTGACTCTCTCTCTCTCTTCCTTTCTATATATATATATATCTTTGCCTCTTTATTTATATCTCTACATATTTCTTCTTTTATATCTCCCTCTATCTCTATCTCATTATCTCTCCATCTCTCTCCACCCATATCTTTCCCTCTCCCTCTATAGAGATAAAGATAGAGCTAGAGATAGGGCGAGAGAAACAAGGAGTGTGTGTATGAGTAAAAGATAGATATGGAGAGGTAGAGAGGGATATCATAGATATGTATAAATAGATATATATAGGGAGGGAGATGGATAGGGAGAAATATAGAGAGAGGGGAAAAGTAGAGAGATATAGAAAAGAGTGATAGGGAAGAGAGAGAGATATGGATAGAAAGAGGGAGAGATAGGGATATAAAGGAGAGATAGAGAGAGATATAACTTAGGAAAGATAGAGGGGGTGAGAGAGAGAGAGAGAGACAAAGATAAATATATAGAGAGAGAGAAAGAGATACATATATAGAGGTAGAGATGGAATGAGAGAGGATGAGGGAGATGGAGAAATAGAGATATAAATGGGGAGACTATGAAAGAGGGGGAGACAAAGAGAATTATAAAGGTATAGGAAGTGGTATAGAGAGGTAGAGAGAAGGATATGTATATATAAAGAGAGAGAGTAGGAGAGATGGATAGAGATGAAGTAAATAAAAGAGAGAGAGATAGAGATAGCAAGATATAAATAGAGAGGGAGAGGGAGATGGGAAGATAAAAATAGAGGGGGAGAGAGTGTGAGATAAAAGGGATGATTGAGACAAGTAATAGAGAGAGGGAGATAGATAGTGAGATGGGGAGAGATAGAGAGATAGAGATAGGGAGGAAGAAACAAGGAGTGTGTGTGTGTGAGAGAGAGAGAGGGGGAGAGAGAGGGAGAGGGAGAGGGAGTGTGTGTATGTGAGAGAGATATTGGGATAGTCATAGAGAGGAAGATATATATAAATAGATAGAGAGCGAGGGAGAGAGGATAGAGAAGTAGAGATATATAGAAAGACAGAGTGATAGGGAGAGAGAAAGGGAGAGCTAGGGATAGAAAGATGAAGGACTAGAGAGATATATATAGTGGGAAAGATAGAGGGGGGAGACAGAGAAGGGAGAGGTAAGGAGATAGAGATAGGGAGAGAGATAGAGAGGAAGATAAAGATGGATATGGACATAGAGAGAGCGGAGAGATTAATATATATAGAAAGAGGGAGATACAAAGAGAGTTTGAGAATGAGGGACAAATGGCAGGATAGAAAGATAGATACATGAAGATATATATAGATATAGATAGAGGGAGATATATATAGAGAGAGAGAGGTACATATGGGGACATATATAGAAAGAGAGATGGGAAGAGAGAGAAATATCCCTTTATATCTTTGTCTCCCTCTCTATCTCTATGTGTTTATTATCTTTCAATATCCCTCTTCTCTCTCCCCTTCACTCTTTTTTGCTATCTTCAATCTCCCCCTCTCTCTCTCTGTTTCCCTCTTTATCTCTCTACCTCTCTATCTCTATCTCCTTATCCCTCTATCTCTCTCTCGCTCACTCTTCCCCTATATCTCTCCCTCTTTCTATCCCCATTTCTCCCTCTCTCCCTATTGCAAACATAACATGAGCTTGTTGATAATGGAGCCTAATTATCTTCCCGATTCTAATTGATTTGAAGCTATCACTTCTCTATTGAGACCTTTGTTGCACAAACATCATTTTCTAAATGACCTCCCATGTATACTATACAAATCGATGTCTATGCACACCAACATGGCAAAGGCTATGCAGGGGACAATTTGCACCGGGCATGGATGCATGGGCATGGATGCGGCTGCCTCATTTCTTTCACCCACCGTATTTTACGTGCAACCTCTGTCCTTCCTCGTTTCTTTTGCCCACTGTATTTTACGTGCAACCTCTGTCCTTCGTAAATTCTTCCATCCGTATTTAATGGTAACTGCGCCCATTTTTATTCCCTTTACTCTCTTGTTTCCTGCCTTATGTTTTTTTTATCCTCTTTAAATTTCATTTTTAACATTATTGTTTTTATATTAAATTTGATTCATTAATAATTGAAGATTTAGTTAATGTTAATTTTTTTTATAATAGTTGTTTTATTTAAATAATTATTTTTTAATAATGTTTAAATTTTATTTTGTATATAAAAAATAAAGAAAAATTAATATAGAATGTACAAATATTTTAAGCATTTTATTTATTATATATAATACATAAATTTTAACCTTTTAAATTATTTTATTTTATTTAAAGAATATTTTTATTTATTTAATCCTATAGTCCTAATAATAACCTTAATTGAACCCTACATCCTAACCCTAACCCTAATAATAACCTTAATTGAACCCTACATCTTACTATAATTGGACCCTAAACTTAACACTAATTGAAATTTAACCCTAACCCTAATCGTATTTGTACCTTGGCCCTAATTTAACCCTAACCTTATTAAAACCCTAACCCTAACAATAATGTTAATTTAATCCTATAGCTAATCCTAATTGAACCCTCACTATAACTAAATCTTAATCTTAACCCTAACCCTAATGCTAATTTAATGCTAATAGAATCATAGTCCTAATTAAGTTCCCATTATATAATTTTTATAACATGAAAAATAAACTCCATACATAACCCTATCCTTTATCAATTTTATTATATGTAACCCTAATCAAAACCTAACACTAATTGAACCTTAATTAAAACCTAACCCTAATCCTAAGTGAACCCTATTCCTAACCCGAAATGAAACCTTTAACCTTAACCAACATTTGTGTTAGGGTTAGAATCAACATTTGTAAGTATATTTAATTATAAGTATATTTATTTATTATTAAATTCACAGTAATATTTAAATTAAGTATATCAAATTTAAAAACTATATTTTAATAAGTATAATAACTAGTATAACTAATTATTATATATATATTAGTTATTAAATAATAAGTATACTAACTATTAATATACTATATATATTAATTAATATTTAATATAATTTATTTATTAATTATAGTAATTTTATATTTGTATTTAATAATTTTAATCTAAACTATAATATATAATAAATATAATAATAATAACATTTTAAAGATTTAATTTGCATTATATAAAATATTAAAAAATAATTTATATTTTATCTTAGTTTTAACATTTATCTAATAATTAAAACTAGAACAAGTAAATAAAATAAAATAAATAAATAATAGTTCTTTAAAGAAATATAAAATAAATAAAAAACTTTTAAATAAATAAAAATATTCTTTAAATAAAATAAAATAATTTAAAAGGTTAAAATTTATGTATTATATATAATAAATAAAATGCTTAAAATATTTGTACATTCTATATTAATTTTTCTTTATTTTTTATATACAAAATAAAATTTAAACATTATTAAAAAATAATTATTTAAATAAAACAACTATTATAAAAAAAATTAACATTAACTAAATCTTCAATTATTAATGAATCAAATTTAATATAAAAACAATAATGTTAAAAATGAAATTTAAAGAGGATAAAAAAAAAACATAAGGCAGGAAACAAGAGAGTAAAGGGAATAAAAATGGGCGCAGTTACCATTAAATACGGATGGCAGAATATGCAGAATTTACGAAGGACAGAGGTTGCACGTAAAATACGGTGGGCGAAAGAAACGAGGAAGGACAGAGGTTGCACGTAAGATACGGTGAGCGAAAGAAACGAGGCAGCCGCATCCATGCCCATGCATCCATGCCCGGTGCAAATTGTCACCTGCATAGCCTTTGCCCATTCTGAGTGGCAGGAATAATAGATGTTCATAAAAAATGAATATGCCACTGACTCTTGGCTCACAAGTCACTTATCTTCAAACACAGATGATGACATGAGAAATGCGAGTATGAGTTGTTATAATAGCACTTATCTTGCAAATAAAGATCTCCATCATGCAACCATTTTAGGACGGTGGGATCCCTGCCGAGCAATTTAGCCGTAATTACACTGAAGAACGTAGTAAAAATTGACCACATAGAAAAATGGTGCCATAACTTCCTTTTAATGCAATTGACAATTGCCTTACTACCCCTCGCTAGCTACCATGTGGGTTTGCAGATGAAGTTGTGTGGCAACTAGATGATCCTTGCACAAAGCAAAAAGATGTCAGCTTACTGTAGATAATGCTCAGTGGGAAGATTGGCAACTGATGAGATCAGGAGCTATTCGATGAACATAAGTTTTGAAAATGAAGAGGATAGCAGGGTTATTATTTTTGTACATGATACAAAGCCTCCATTTCTAGATGGTCGCATTGTGTTCACAAAACAAGAAGAGCCTATCATGCCTATAAAGGATCTAACATCAAATATGGCTCTAATTTCTAGAAAAGGATCTCCACTAGTAAGAAAAATTTGTGAGAAACAAAGCATGAATGAGTGTACCAGTTTACTGGTTCAGACATAGAGCATTCTTCTAAGAATAGTAGCACAGTTAGCATTCACAAATTTATTTCAAGAAAACATTATTCATGGAGCTTTTGCTGAGGCATGCTCACTCAACACTGCAAGTTATTCGATTCAAGGCAGAGCTTTTAAAAACAAACGATCTTCCCGATCTCATCAAATCACTATTTTCTTGCAGAGCTTAGCATTTCAATTGACTGAGAATAAAATATTCATCTGATGGAGGTTTTTGCATAGCATAGGATTTTGTATGATCCAGGTAGAAGATTAAGATTTCTCAGCTTATCTTATGACTTTACACTTGTCACCTGTGTCAGGGATTTGAGCTCGGGGTTTGGCAGTGGATTGTATCTGAGGCTTGCTAGCTAAAATCTAGGCGTTTGGGCATCTGGGCACTAGATTTTATGCAAGAATAAAGATGCATGCATTTCTTTAAGTCACTTTTTTTTTCAAAGCAGATAGAAAATAAAATCTGATAGGAAAACTGATTCAGCAGTGTAAAGACTTATTTAGAAAACATTCAGAAAGCACATTAGTTTTAAAATAAAGAGCACATCTTCAACTACAATGAGAATTTAGAAATGGAGAAAGCATGTTAACACATATATAAGAAAGCATGTTTTCTCACCTTAACATTTAGACAACATCCTCTTGAATAGTCAATAATGGTTTAAACAGAACTTGAAGCTTGAACAAGACAAAGAATCTACAGTTCTATTTAAACATATTGAAGTCACCAAATGTGAGTGTGATTTACACCTCTTCCATTTTAGAAATTGGAGTAAGACTATTAAAATGAAATCAATGTAAATGGAGGTTTGGCCCTCCTTCTAGCACCATATGTGAGCATCCATTAAAATCTGCAAACACTAAACTTCAAACATGGGTTAGTACCTACAAACTCCTCAAGAATACTCCTATGAAATACCTTGTGAATGCTTCAAAATGCAACAAATGACAAGAGAAAACTAAAAAGCATCATGAAAACAATAACAAGTACCTATTCCATAGTGCATTGGTGTCAAATGTGTCAATGACCCTTTCCCAATCCTTGCTCAAAAGCTAAAATGATGAGATGCAATGGAGATGAAGAGCAAAATTAGTTCTCAAACCAAGAGAGTAACTTTGCATGTAGATGTAGATGGATTTTATGAAGAATGAGGTCCTTATTTATAAATTTTCTTGATGAGAGATTGGCCAAATGGATGAATGTGGGACTAAATGTGAACCAATGAAAGGAGGCCACTTGTCAAGCTGCCATAGGTTGAAGGATGTACAAGATTTGGGAAATGTGCCCAAGAGAGGGAGTTTCAAATTAAAATTTGTGCAATAAATTTTGAGAGGGGGACATGAAAATGAGAAGTAAAGTCAACTTGTCATCTTTTTCAAACTTGAGGGAATATTCCCCATAAATGCCATGTTGAAAGAAAATAAGGGTTTTAATAAATCAATAAATTGATTTATTTGTGCAAGTGTGATTATTTAGAGGATGTGATGGGTGATTAGGTTAGGCGAATTAGGATTAGATTAGCTTAATGATGATTAGGATGATTTTGACTTTTTGACTTAAATATTTGATTTATTTAATTCAAAAAAGGATGGAATATGCATTTGGATTTAATTAAATGAATGTTTGATTTATTTGATTAAAAGAAACAACCTTAGGAATGAACTTAAATGAGTTTAATTTATCTGATGAATGGATGAAGGTGAACTTGATTGATTAAATGAGTGGATGCATGTGAAGCCTGGTTTACTTGATGAATGCATAATGCTAATTTTGCATGTCTACAAGCCCCATTCATCAAGTTCACTTATTCACTCATTCATTCAAGCATTCAAGCACTTTGCATCATTCAACCAAGCATCAATCATGTATTTTGGAGGAGCCATTGTTAGATCTTCAGATTTCTTCAACAAGGTTGGTGAGTTTAGGACATTTGCATGTTGTTTATTCATCTTTCCTTGTTCATTTCATTTCATTTCTTCATTAAGGGTTTGACTACCAAAGTGGGATTTGATGAAGGAAAATCCCTATAACCTAACCCTTAACCATTTTTCCCCTTTTGCATGTGTGTGTGCAGACTTGTGTATGCAGATTTATCAAGAAAATAGGTGTTGAAAAGTGGTCAACAAGTCAAAAAAGTGTTTCAAGTCAACTACAACCTATTTCAAACTTGGAGACAACCTATATACCATTTTCTGCAGATTTTACTCTGTCAACCCGACAAGTAGATAACCTCAGATTTGGTACTACAGAATTAGTCCCTGATTTCACACAATTTTGGGAGAGGATTGATTTTACATTGGTCGTGAATGAGTTCCACCTTAAGGCTGAAAATCTAGATTTTGTCACATTTCAGATCCCGACACTTAGAAACTAGTTTCTAGAAGTTCTCATCAAAAGCAGGACTAATTTTCCATCAGTGGCGAATGAGTCCCACTAGTGATTTTTAGTGATCTCTATCAGTATTCAAAACACTCTAGATTCTTCATTATTTGTCTAGGTGCACTTTGATTCAACCTTCTTCTTTTCTGTTTTGCATTTGTTCATGTTTAGTTCATGCTTGCATATCACATTGTGTTTTGAAAAATTGCATATTTCTTAGGTTTTGCATTCATAATCAGTCAATTACTTAGCTTAGTCGCATTTGGATCATCTCATTTATCCTTAATAACATCATACACATCTTAATTTGAGTGAACCACATTGATTTTTCAAGAGGTTTATTTCTCTTCTTTTAGGTGAGACATCTTACATCTTAAGAGTGCAATAGTAGCCTATAAGCCTCACACCCAAAATTCTATGGTTCACAATTTAATAGGATGAAATGTTAGCATGAAAAGGGATGAATTAACCTAATTAGGTCAAGTAGATTAATACATGAAAATGAGGAAATTAATTAAATTTCTAGGCTAATTTATTCAATTAAGCGAAAAGAGGATGGGTTTTAGGACGAGATGATGTTAGTTAGCCAATGTGATCCATTAAGACATTTTTAAGTGTCTACAGTTACCTTTGAATTGAGTGTTTGTGTATCTATATATGAGTTGGAGGGAGGACTTAAATGCTTCCTTGTGACAAATATTGTGGCATATCTTTGGATGGTTTCTTATCTTTGTGTGTTGGCATGATGGAGGATGAGAGAATTCATGCTTGAGATGTATGTCACCTTGATTCTTGTTGCACATATCTTTATGGAGCATATGAAGTACTTTGATTCCTTGATGGTATATGTGGCTATGAGGATTGTTCCCTTGTTCATGTTTGAGTTTACTTGTTTACTCCTTATCCAATATATACAACAAATGGGAGAATTTTAGGAAAAGGTGTGTTGTCCACCTTGCATAATGCTATAATGTAATAATTATTTGTTTATTATGTGGTGCACCTAGTGAATCTAGGGATGTATGCATCACATGTGTCTAGCATTATTGGGGCCACTTTATGTGTTGTATGTAACATTGGGTTAAATAGTTAATGTGGGTTTGCACATGGAAATATTATTTAATATCAATTGGGAAAATATACTTCCAATATTAAATGAGTTAATGGTTTTGTAATTTCATGGTATTAGTCACATGGTTTTGTGTAACACCACTTGATGGTTTTGTGTGAGCTTATTTCAATAAAAGTAAACACATGGATAGTTGTCTAAGGTTGGCTAGTTGTCTTGTTGGCTCTTGTTAGCATTTGTGAGGGTGGAAGCATGAAATGGGATGTGTGGTTGCATGCCTTTTCATATTGAGTGGTTGTACAGGGCTTGATGCTTCAAAGGTGTTCATGTAGGACTCTAAAGATGTATTGTAATATTTATTCCTGAATAATATGTGAGTGATGGATTCTTTTGGAGGCTTTGTTTTCTCTCTTAATGATTTTCCAAGGTATATCTTGTGTCATCTATGATGGCATTTTATCTATTCTTTTTCATGTGGATTATGAATACTTGTTTGTGTAGATTTCTCTCTTTGGGTTATGTGGAAATTATCTTGGGTGGATGCATATTTCCTTTCAACTTGAATAGAACAAAGTGGCTAAAAGTTTGAATAAAACCTTATTGGATCAAGCCAAAATTATTTTTAGTAGTCTTGGTATAGTATAGGAGTTCTGGGTTAAATAAATAAGTACCACATGCTACTTGCAAAATAGGTCTCCTAGTTTTGTAGTTGAAAGTAAGGTATGATATGAAATATGGATTAGTAAAATACTAATTGTAACACATTTGAAGGTATTTTCATATGAGGAATTTTTTCAAGTTCCAAAGGAGAGGTGGTCTAAGTTGAAAGGAAAAGATGTGTATTTCATTTGATATAGAAAAAATGTTATAGGCTACAAACTTTGAAATCTAGAATCACTAAAATATCTTTATTCAAGGTATGTTACATGTAAGTAACTTATATTATTATCCAAGGAAGAGTAGACAAATTAAAATGAGATATAAAAGGTAAAATTGGAATAAATGTTAATATTTCTAAATTATATGTTATGTATAAGGGATGGCCATGAGTTTAGTTTATGGTGCTCTATGTTAGATTAATGGTTAATTTACCTTTAAATTGTTATATTTATTTGTTTAAAATATTTAGGAAGCTTGGGTGACTATGAATTTAACCTTTATTAAGTTTTTTTTAACAATGATGAGCAACATGTACCTTAGAAATTGTAAACATATAGATACTTCTAAATTATTTATTTCATGCAATGTGTAAGGGATTTAATGAAGAAAAAATTGATCAAGTGACTTAAGATATTGAGGAAGAAATAGAGCTTTATATACTTAAAATGTTATAAGAAAATTATAAAGCGTATAGGGAGAAAATGGAAGAAGTTATAATAGAATTTATTTCTAGGAAGAAGTTAGAAGAATAAAAATGGAATGCTTGAATTATATTTATAATACCTTAGGGTTGTATTTTAATAAATAATCTGAACGAATCATCCAAAAATAGAAAAGTAGGGGAAACTGGAATTTTTCCATTAAAAGTTACAAGGGTCAAGATTTTTTTATTGTGTGTGGATCCTTGAACAACAAGGACAATACCATATCATGATGGATTATATTTCTCTACTACACTTGTTTTATCATTTAAGTAGGAATAAAATAAAATTGAGGCATGAATTTTTTTAAGGATAAATAGGTCTATTTTGGCAGTTCTTGATGAGGGAAATGATTATGAGGAGTAGGTTCAATGAGATCTTGAATATACTATGTAATGAATATTAAGTGCACTATATAGAGAAAAAAAATATAAAGTAATTAATTTCTAACTCCACACAAAGAATTTTTTCTCTTATTTTGTTATTGATTTTCAAATTAATATCATGGTACTAGATGATTAATTATATAAGTGATTATAGATTCATACACATTTTAGCAAGTTGAAATCAATTCTAAATAAAATTTTGTAAGTCTAGAGAGGAACTAATGATGGTCATTGATGGTGTTCCTTTAAAATATTTTTTACACATTATTAGTAGGTTCATACTACTAATATTGGTAACATAATGGTATAAGTTATCAACATGATTATATGGTTCAAGTGGGAATTATAAGATATATATTTAAATTTTATATAACAAGTCTTCCATGAAGAGTGATGAAAATAATTTCGAAGAAATGTCCCTTTCTTTTTTAGTTCTATAGGTTTTTAATGAATTTAGATTATTCTAGTATTGACTGGAATATACATCAAGTCAAAAAATATGTAAAACATAAAAAAGAAGATGAGTTATTTTTGTTGCAATGGCCTTATCATTGTGTCAAAAGATTGACCTGTTAATGCCTGATACAAATACAAGATTTATACAAGATCCATGGGAGGCGGTTAAGCCATGTCATGAGTCCGTGGTGTGCTAGATAGGCACCAACCTTCTAACAATTTTATCTCTTTATTTTAGTCGTTTGTATTTTATATTATCTTCTTTTAGTTGATATATTTTCCATTTACAATAATGAATATTTTAATCTATTCAAACACTTTTCTTTTAATTTTTAATATTGTATTAGAATATTTTCAATCTAATATGATTTAATAATTGTTGCAAGGTGTGCGCCCTTGGTCTCCTTGTGTTGTGAAATGCAGTGCTTGGGTTCATGACATGGCTTAATTGCCTCCCGTGGATTTATTAGCTGTGGTATTTGTATCATACATTAATATAGGTCGATCTTTTGGTGCAACGACAACTGTCTTTGTAACAATTGGTATCAGAGCTTAGGTCGTGGGTTTGAACCCCTCACTTACACTGGGGTGATTGTTGCAAAGTGTGTGCCCTTGGTCTCCTTGTGTTGTGCAGCACAACACTTGGATTCATGAAATGGCTTAACTGCCTCCTATAGATTCATTAATTATAGTAGTTGTATCAAGCATTAACAAGCTAATCTTTTGGTGCAACAATAATATTATATGAAATAGAAGTAATTTATTCAAGTTGATTCATAAAGCATATTAAATGAAATTATTGGATAAATACATTGATTGCATATGAAATTAAATACAATTTATTATGAAATAACTTGCACAATATAAGAATATAATAGGAATATTCTGCACAAATACTTGATAATAGTATGCCACTTCAAGGGGGATACCTCCAATAGTCTTAAATAAGAACACTACTCAACATGATGATATTAACCTACCTATACCTCCTCTATATACCATACTTATACTTAGGATATCACCCAAGTTGACCTAGATAACCCTATATAAGCCTTAGTATGACCTAAATAACTAAATAACAAATTAATAATGATAATATAAGTTAATTAAGAGTTAATGTAGCCACAAGCTGACCACTTGTAACACTATACACACTATAGGGGCAGGGTCATAACATTACCCTCCTCTTTATAAAAGCATTTTCCTCAATGCTAGATTTTTCTCTCTTCTTTTTCATCTCTATATTTACTTATGCTTCTTATTTTGCCACTACTACTTCTTGTTCTTCTTCTTCATGTTCCTTCTCTTGTTATTACTCTTGTTCTTGTTCCTATTCTTCCTTTTTCTCTTTCTCTTTCTCTTGTTCTTGTTATTGCTCTTGTTATTTTTCTTTCTCTTTCTCTTTCTCTTTCTCTTTTTCTTGTTTTCTTATTGTTCTTTTCCAAGATTTCTTCTTTTTGGTGGCTACTTTTTGTTGTGAAGAAATTTTAGAAAGATAATTTTGCAATAAATCACACAAATGAATTGAAAATAATCTAAGTTTCTTTTGTAATTTACCAATGCCTAGGTTGCACTTTCCCAAAAAAAAATTCAAAAATTAGGTGTTTGGAAGCCTTGAGAGTAATTTTTTGTAAACCCTAATTCTATAATAAATCCCTTAATAATCCTAGAATTAATCTATAATTTTTTTTTAGTCTACTCTCTTATTGCTTCATAAAGCCACTAAAAATTAGGATTAAGTTCAACAAGATTTGGAAGATATGTGCTTTCTAAATAAATTGGGAAAACCCTAATTCTATAATAAAATACTCAATTTTGTTCCAATTCCTCTAAACTAGCAATTGCAACTTGATGTGCAATGGGTACGCCGAAGAGGTGTGGAAGGTCAATTAGAGAAAGTGTTGGTCTCTATTTTGCATATATTTGTGCAATACATGAGGTCAATTGGTAGGTAATTTAGCAAATGATGTTGTTTGTTCAAAAAAGGTCTCAAGTGAGAAGTGATAATTTTAAATAAACTATGCATCCACTTAGAGGGATCCAAGCATGATTTAAATAAAACTTCTAAATCAGAAAGATAATTAAGCTCCTATGTTTCTCATTACCTCTCAAAATCTATCTTCCTTTGTTTCTTATTTCTCTATCACTTTCTTCTCTTCTCTCTGAACTTATATATATATAATGGAATACAAAAAATTCATCAAAAAAAAACACATTATTTAAAAGACATATGAAAATGACAAAAAAAAAGATGCTCTACAAATTGGGGTTCCTGTTTAGTATGCCTAAACAAGGGTTTTGCATGCACGGGCAGAGGAGGCCTAGTCCTCCTCTACATTGGGCGTCGGTGGTGGCATCCCTATAATGGTGTGGAAGGGAGGTTTTCTGACTCAGTACTTGCAAAGTTTGGTTGGCATTGAAAGCTTTTGATGGATGGGGTGTCGGACCCCCCAGATGGAGGCAGTGGTGTTTCAAACGGGGCTCCAACTGGGCAAGCGAAGTCATTCTGAGACATTGTGGCCAAAGAAAGTGTTGTGTTTGCTGAAGGGGCCAAATTTGTGGTGGAGACAAGCAACAGGCTTAGGAATGGAGAGGGTGGAAGAGGTAAGTGTTCTTCCGAGGCCCCTAAAATTGACATTATTTCTCTAAATTCCATTTTGTGTCAAGTTTTGGGTGAGCAAGATTTAAAACTCAAAAATGTAGGGATTTTCTTGGCCGTCGTGGACACCAGTAGGGTTTCGGTGAGGAATTATATGGATGCTTGGCTAAATAATGTTTGGGGAAAAAAGTTAGGGTTACATTTCTCATACTGCAGAATGATCCAAAAAGGGATTTTTGTAATTTTCTTCAAAAATCACAAAATGCAAACCCGGTGCTTAATAAACAGTTTTGGAGTGTTCAAAAAAATATTTTTAGGGCACTGGCATGGTCGCCAGATGCCAATAATGATGAAATTTTGGCTCTTTTGAGCCCTAGATGGTTAGTTATCAAAAACTTGCCTCCCAAAATCTAGAATTTCCTCCCTCTCCTGATCAAGCCATATGGAAAATTTCTTAGGATTAATAACACAAAATCAGCCCTTCCTCACACTAACATGAGGGCCTTAGTCTCCATCCTTTTGGGTGTTGATTTACTCGACATACTATTGCTTAAACTGGATACTAGGGACACAGAGTGTCCACTAGAGGTACTAGGTTGCCTCAATGCCTGCTACGTATGTCGTAGGGAGGGGCATGTAAGGAGGAACTACCCGTTAATCTCAAAAAACCATGTTGGTAAGAAGTTAAATTCTGGAAACAAAGATAGTCATGCAGGCTTCACAGATGAAATATAAGTATTCATGCTAATATGAGCACCCTTGTTGAAACCCAGAAGGGTGGAGACAAGGAAGACGAAACCCTCAAAAAAGGTGTGTGTGACGGTTCTTGGCCTATGGACATACTAGAACAAAATCGTGTACCCAATAATGGAAATGAAGAGCGCACTGTACCAAATCTTGAAGAAAATACTAAAACCTATGAATCCCTGAGGGGAGAAGTAATAACTAACTTCTTAGGTGTAATTTTTGAGCCCCAAGAAGATAGTGAGGATGGTAGTATGGATACAGACTCACTTAGTGACTCTGATGGAGAAGATGAAATTGAACCAAGAAATGGTGGTCCTCTTGCCCCACTTGATTGGTCACCAGTCGAGGCCCTAGCCACAAGAAAATTGGAACCCTCCGTTGTTGTCCCCTAGGAAACATCCAACAATGCAAGGCTAAAGAAAAATTCCCAACAATTGGTGTTGGACAGACTAAAAAATGGATGCAAGATTATGGGGTTGAAAGAGATTGGGGAGCAGAGGAACAAAACTTTCTCCTCAAAAATTTTAGATTGCATAAAGTGGAAAATAACAAAGAAGTAGCTCCTACCAATAAGGATAAGCTTGCCAGCGTTCAAGAGATCATAACGGCCTTTGAGGCTAGCACTCAACCCTCCCGTACTCCACCAAGTACCACAGATGGATTGGATACTAGTCGGCCTATTGTGGTGGAAGGGACCGAAACAAAAATTCTCCATCCCACCCCTTGCACTCAATGCACCAATGATACTTCAGTGGGTTGTGGAGTGTTGCTTGGTGGCAGAGGTCAGAGTGGGAGAGAAATATACCCAATTGTCTCAAGTTCAAATAGTAAGAAGGTGAGTGTATCGGGAACCTCTTATGGCTGCCAGAATATTTGTGACAACATTGATCCTCGGATAGTCCTTGTAACTTTAGACTGTGAAAAGGATCTGGCTCTTAAGGGAACCATGGAGGAGGAAAACATCTCCAAACCTAAGTAGATTCACAAGCCAAGGGGGAGGCCAAGGAAATACAAGGACAAGATAATCCCTATAGGCAATAAGAACTTGATGGTCCTCCCACATACAAAAAGGAAAAAGAGAAACACGGTTATCCAAATTCCAATAGCTAAAAAGATGGAAGTTGAACCTAAAGTGCCAAAATGCTTTGAATCCTTCAGAGCAGACAAAGAGACCCCCAACCCTCTTAACAATAATGAATCTTAATTGTATTTCATAGAATGTTGGGGGGCTGGAAACCCCTGATAGGAAACAGATTGTTAGAATATTTTTAAACCAATGCAAGAACAAAAATGTTGTGCTGCTACAGGAAATAAAATCTATTGGGTTTACCCTCGAAAGGTTCCAATCTTAATTTTGTTTGGAGTGGGGCCACTCACTTCTCCACTCAGCATGAAAAGGGTAGAGGAGATGTTTCCATCATCATCTCCAGTGAATGGAGTCAGTTTCTCTCTGGGTTCAAAACTTCCCCTTGCAACAAGGGGGTTTGGATCACCATGAAAAAGAATGACCACTCATTTGGGATATGTTTGATTTATGCCCCAAAACAACATGGGGAAAGAATCAAGTTGTGGAAATGGCTTTGTGACCTCAGTGATGTGCCATGAATCTTGGGTGGAGATTTCAACATGATTGAAAACAAGGAGGATAAGCATGGGGGTCTGGATATTGATTGGAAGGGTAATGAAAAAATATTTTGACTGAAAATGAAGTCCAAATTAAATATGATTGATCCCATTGAAGGTGGAAAAAAGGACTGCCCCAACATTTGGTACACATGGTGTAACGCCCAAAAGGAGAGAAAAATAATCTACTGTAGGTTGGATAGGTTCTACTTTAATAAAGATCACTACATCCCTGATTTGTTGAGGGATGGTTGCAAAGTAGAATTCCACCCATATATGCTCTCAAATCATCACCTAATAAGAATAAGGCTTCTCCTAAAAATGGGGCAAAAGTGTAGCAAGAAAAAAGGGAGCTTCCTTCTTAACACGAAGCTGCTCCATGATAATGACCATGTGGATACAGTTAAATCTCTTAGAAACATTAACCTATGGATGCACAAGGGGTTGGGGGCCATCGAGAGATGGGAGCTAAACACAAAAGGTTGGAAATCCTTGTTCCAGCTGATAGGAAAGAAAAAAACCCTTGATGGGAGGAGGAAGGAGGGATTGCTCCAAGAGAAGATCCTTCAAGTTGAATCTGATCTTCAAAATGAGCCAGAGAATGAAGTCATTGGGGAACAATATAGGAATGTTAAGGATTCCTTTAGAAGGATACAAAACTAAAAAATTCAAGGGCTCAAGTTAAGAGCCAAGCTTAACTGGCTAGAAAATGGTGACAAAGGCTCAAAAAAATTCTTCAAGATGATAAAGGAAAAGCATATCAAAGAACACATAGAGTAGATTCAACATGAAGGAAACCCCGTCTCTGATTAGGAGGACATTAAAGGCATCTTTTTCAGATTCTATAAAGATCCGTTTACATCAGAAAGAAGGGGGCGGGCTGCTCGAATGCAAGAAAGGAAATCAAGGATATCATTCCAAAGAAAATTGAAGAGAATGAGGCAACTGCTCCAAGCCAAGATATTTCCAAGGGTGAGATCAAAAATGCAATTTAGTCTCTTGAAAATGACAAGACTCCCGGTGCAGATGGTCTTCCTACTGAGTTCTACAAAGCCTTCAATGACTGGATAGTAGATGACTTGTTTTTGGTATACAAGGAGGCATTGGAAAGAGGTTCACTTGGCAGGAATATAAACAAAGGCATTATAAAATTGTTGCCCAAAGAAGGTGACAAAACTCAGATAAGGAATTGGAGGCCAATAATCTTGTTGAATGTGTCATACAAAATCCTTGCCAAAGTTTTAGCAAAAAAATTAGTTAACATTCTGCCAAGGTTTGTAAACAACACCCAGACTAGTTTCATTAAGGGTAGATATATACTTGAAAATTTATTTACAAGATGGGAAGTGATGGAGTGGGCTAGGGTTGCAAATTAGGAAGCGAAAATGGTACTACTTGACTTTGAGAAAGCTTATGATAGGGTTGAATGGGAATTTATCAAAATGATGTTAGAGGCCTTTGACTTTCCAATTGCATTTTGTAACATGGTGGCCACTTTGTTCAAAGATGCAGTTGCATAGGTGGACGTGAATGGCTCCCTCATAGAGGAATTTTTTCTAGAAAGGTCAATCAGGTAGGGGTACCCCTTGGCCCCAACCCTATTTGTGATTGCCTCAGATGCATTACATTATATGCTCAGGGCCAATAGTGGCTTAGCCAAGGTAGATGGTATAACTCTCCATAATCAAACTGAACTTATAAACATCCAGTTTGCAGATGACACCTCTCTCTTTCCCCTGCTAAATGAAGCTAATATTTCCAACTTGATGGTGAAGCTGGATCTATTTTGTGTTGCTTCTGGTGCCAAGATTTCTCTTTCCAAGTCCATCATACTGGGGTGGAAAGAAAATCCTCCAGATTGGCTTGCCAAGTTTAGTATATAGTGGAAAGGCCCCCTAAAGCTTGTTAGGTATCTAGGCATGCCCTTTGTGGTTAGCCCCAACTTGAAGGAAATGTGGTGCTAGATTCAAAGAAAGATTGATGCAAAACTGAGTAGATGGAACATGTAATACCTCTCCTTGGCAAGGAGAATTCAAATTTGTCAAAAAATCCTTTCTTCGTACAACCTTTATTTTGCTTAAATGTTTGGTTGTTCAACAATTATCAGGTGGATGAAATTCAAAAGAAAATAAGGGGCTTCCTCTGGTCATATGGGAAGGGAAAGAGGAATAAGCATGTGGTAAAATGGGATTGGTGCTGCTTGAGTAAAGCAGAAGGCAGATTGGGACTAATAGACCTGAAAGTGCAAGGGATTGCACTTGCTACAAAATGGATCTTCAAAGCCCTTGATGGGAATGAGCCATGGAAAATACTGATCAAGAACAACATTCAAAAGGTTGTTCCTAAGCATGCGAAAGTCTGGAAGGACCTAAAGCCCCCTGAGTGATATCCTCAGCAGTTAGCACCCTATGGTTCTTGAAGGTTCGTTGGTCTTCAAAAGTATATGGAAAGCTTGGGAGTACACCAAGGCCCATATTACCAATGCCAAGTTTTTTACAAACAATACCCTGTTCTCACATAGATCAGTCTGGTGGAACCTCATGCATAAGGGCAAACCTTTGGCTCTCTTGTAGGGATGTTTGGCTAAAGGTTGGATCGGCAAAGGAATAAGGAACTTCTCCCATATATTTGAAAAGGGGCAATTAAAAGAGTGGTTTTAGTTATGTGTAGAGTTCAAGCTCCCAAAAACACAACAAAGAACATATTCTATCATCAAGGAGCCTTGTAGTGAATTTTCCTTCCCAATAAACTGTGTACAATGAAGTGAAATACAAATATTTTTCTTGGGATGGCAGGACTAAACTCATCAGTCTCAATGCAAAAATTGTGTATAACTCTCTTACATGTCAACAAGAGACCTTCAATCACTTGAATAGGATCTGGAACCGCAATCTGAACAATTGTGAGTGGTCAAAGTTCTTGAGATGTGCTTGGACCAGTGTAATTGAGCCAAAGAAGGCTTGCTTCAAATGGATTTTAACTCTGTAAAAACTACCATGCAAGATAAGCTCAAATGACATTGAAATTTGTAGCCTTTGCAGGGTGCCAAAACCTATAATGCATTTATTTTTTGAATGTATATATGCTAAGGAAATCTGGAATTTATTTTGCCACAAACAAGATATCTAGGAGGCCAATGGCATACCCAAACCAAACATAATTATTTTTGCTAAAAGTAATAAAATTGGGAAAGAACTAACAATTTTCTGGATATGTTTTGCAACCAAAATTCTTTGGCTAATTTGGAAATCAAGAAATGATGAAAAATTTAAAGGGATAAGGTCACTTACTGAGTCTAATAAAAGGCTCATTTTGTACAATGCGGCTGTGCATGTAATTCTGACTATAAAGGTGGCCAAATTCAAGTTCCTAAAATTTTTGGAGGAGGGCACAATGCTTGTTAATCTCCGTGAAGACAACTTAAGGGACAGTTTGCAGCATACTACCAAGATTTTCTTTAGAGCTCTGGAAGTCTTTCAAAAAGAATTCAACAAAAAGATGGCAAAAGGAAGTCAGAATGAGGAGGCTCCACCATTGTTCAATTTGGATGATTTCAGTAGGGACCACTCTTTTGAGAGTGAAAATCTAGGCACCTAAAAAAAGCTCAGCAGGATAAGATGGCAGAGTTCTCCTTTTTTGGTAGTTATGACAGTTCCCTTTTGAGGTATATGGCAAATCTTCAACCTTCCTAGTAGCGAGTGGTTCTTATCAACAACATAGCAGCACCTCTTGACAACATGGTGACTTCTTTGGGTGAACTAAACATAAATCAACTGTAAACAGAAAATAGCATATATGTGTGTAATGAAGTTCTTGTTGTAATGTGAACAACCAGTTGTGTTGTTAATGCTTTATAATGGGAGGGCTTAAAAAGACATTTTTTATTATAGGGGGGTTTTTCATGAGGTAACTCTTGACATTATCTCCATGTATCTCTACTATTTATACGATATATAATACAAAAAAATATGACAAATCTATCAGTAGCAATTCACCACAGTAAAATTCACCACCAACAATTCACTACCACATAAAATTAATAATTAATTGTATTAATATTAAAAATGAATACCGATAATTTTTCTGGTGGTGAATTTTACTTGAGGTGAATAAATTTAATATGTACTAATTTTAAAAATATTATACACTAATTATATAGTATATTATATTTATATATAATCATTTCTATTATACAATATATAACAATGTATTATATTTTTATATAGTATAAATTAAATTAATATGATATCTTTTTCTCAAAATATATTTAAGATATTTATATTAGAGATATTTTAAAATAATCATTATGTCTAAGTAATTATGTAAATATTGCTTGAAATTCTAATAAAAAAATTTAAAAAAAATTCCACCACAGGCAAAAGAAGGTAGTTTTTTAAAATCCTAAATAACATCTATATAACATAATAACATTTAATTGTAGAATTATTATTTATATCCTCTCAATATAATTAACAATATAACATATTAGTTTAAAATTATATATGCTAATATATTTTAAATCTATTTCATAATACTTTTCAATTTTAATTAGTTGACATTTAAAAAATATCAATTTATAAATTAATATGTAATAATAAATAGAATTTAAATAATACATATTATCCTTGTATGAATTTAAATATAATTTAATTATATAATAAATAATATTTATTTAATGTATACATTATCATGGAATATTTAATATGCTTTAATTAATATTTAGTGTGAATTATAAAGTTGAATATAATATAATTATACAACAAGTATTATATTGTATTATATTTATATGTTCTTTTAATTTGTATAAAATTAAAAGAATATTTAAATAATACATATTATCCTTGTATGAATTTAAATATAATTTAATTATATAATAAATAATATTTATTTAATGTATACATTATTATGGAATATTTAATAAGCTTTAATTAATATTTAGTATGAATTATAAAGTTGAATATAATATAATTATACAACAAGTATTATATTGTATTATATTTATATGTTCTTTTAATTTGTATAAAATTAAAAATATTAATTAATAAAATATAATTAGTTTTTATTTAGTAATTTTTATTATAGAATATAATATATAATATTCTATACAATATTAAATATACTTTGATTATATAATGTAATTTGTATACATATTGCTGGTATTGGCATGGTGTGATGGTTTATAGGTGGCATTGTTGTTCTTGCCACCAAGATTCAAACCCTGTTGGGGTGGTATTGTTGAATAGTTGTATCCGGTTCATAGCTCCGGTCAAAAGCGTTTACCCCTTGAATAAAAAAAAAAAAGTAATTTGTATACATATTAAATATTTTTCTACCTAAATACCTTCATTAAATTAATTATTAAAAAAACTTTATAAAATGTTTATATATATTATATATTGTATTAAATTTATATGTTATTTTTTTGTTTCATATTAAAATATATTAATTGTATAATTGTATTTACTAGTTATATTACAAAATATAATTTATATATAATAAAAAAATTATAATTAATTATTAGTTATTGTTTAATATACTATATATTTAAAAAACAAGTATAATTAATATATTTCAAACATTTTAATATGTCTAATTTAGATTATGTAAAATTTTCTAAATATAAATTCACTAAAAATTTAACAAGAATATTTATCCAATCTGTCTCATTTATCCACCTTATATGTATTTGAGATATTAACATCCATTTAAGCCCTAATTTTGAAAAATAAATAGTTTGAAAAATATAATTAAAATATTTATTATTGAAGACTTAACACACCCGCTTCAAATAATAAATGTTTTTTTTTCAAATGAATTCACGCAGCCGGAAATATTTTATTTCAAAGTGCTGAGGGCGGAACTTTGGAAAAGCGACAGTCTTCAGCATACGAAAAGTGCATAAAGCAAGCATTGTCCATTTTAATGTCCGTGAACATGAAAGCGTTAAAAACGACGGTAGAAAGACGAATGGTCAGGATTTTTTCGGCCGTATTGCATCCCTTAAGCAGCAATACCCACCCTTGATTAACTTTGTCAGGTCGTTCTTTTCAAATAGGTAACGCCTTTCGGCGTAATTATGGACTGTAGCTATCTGAATATGTTGGAAATATTACATTGCTACTAATTAGTTATGGTAGTTACTTGCATCTGTATCCATGGCAGTTATGCAGTTATGCGATTACGCCCACAATTCTCCTATTTATATTGTATCTGTTCTTATCAAAAATCAATCAAGTATTAACCGCAATATTTAGATCCTTCATTTTGGCCAACATGTGGTATCAAAGCCTACATCGCTTCTATGCCTGGGAGTAGGAAAAGACTTGCACATGGAGCTGATGGAGCAATCGTAGTCGCCTACCATGAATAGAGCCCTGCTATGCGCCTTAACCCTATTAAAAATCATGGACTCATTGTCTTTGTCTCCTGCTATTGAAAAATCATGAAAGGTTACGAAAAGACTCGACAAAATCATTTAAATTTTCATCTCTATCGACTCGGAGGTGCCCAGAGTCGTGAGAAGAAAATAATAATTAGGTGCTAGTACGTGGTCATGTGAGTTACTATTTTTATGCAAATCAAAACCTTTTGTCATGCTTACGGAATGCTTTTCAAGGAAGTCTGAGCCAGTTAAAGAATTCGCGGAAGGCACCAAGGAGGACGAGTCTAGGGTCTATAAGTGTACACAGAGCAGTTGAATGATCTGTTGCAGAAACTATGCTTCGCCAGAGCATTTTGACTAAGGAGATCAATTTCAAAGAAAATTTTCAGATAAGTATAATGGTTTTGGCTTTGGAACCGTAGTCTTGGAAAGTTGAAATTAATTGTACAGAGTGTAAGCTAGAAAATTATTTCATATCCTCTTTCAATGATTTCTGAGTATACTGTCATTTAATATTTGGGTATACGCTTTCTGCAAGAAAATAATGCACACTTAGTCATTTGGATGCATAGTTTGGTATAGTCAAAATTTATAAAGATGAAGGTGTGGGATTCATTTTTCCTTGGAGATAAAAGGGCATCTCTTATCATAACATGTATGATAGGTATCTGTTGATCAATGATTTTATCAAGTTTGATGCTCGTAGTGTCTTCATGGCTGTGGGAAGTTGTAATGGAGGACATGTTGAAATGAAGGTAGGTGAGAACTATAAAATTACTATGTGGGGATATTATTGCAACAAATCTAGTTTTTATTATTCAATTGGTTTACAGAAGGCACACTCTTATGTTGAAAACTCAATGTGTCATGTTTGTTTTGAGTATCCTTTTTATTCTAAGAAGGTGGTGTTCATTTTGATGATGGGTCTGGATACTAGTAAGATTACTATATTCTACGAGTTGAAAATCAATGTTATCAGTATTTTCATTTCCACTATTACTTTCAACGTTGAGACTATTGAGTTGCAAGATGTTGGTCTTCTAGTCATTGTAAAGAACATTATACATTTCATTCAGATTGGAGTTATCTTTGCAACATTTGACAAGGCCTCTAAAGACTTATCAAATATATCAAATGGATAAACTATAACAAGGTCACTACTGGAGGTTGGTGGCATCAAAGGATGGAGTAATTTCCATCATCTCAAGTTAGCTTCTCACTTTGAGATGATGCTTTGTATGAGAAATGTTTTTGGCTTTATTTTATTTTCTTTGTTATTACTAACAGATTTGAAGATACATGTATAGTGAAGTTTTCTCTTTGGAGATAGGTAAGGGGTTTTGTGAAGAGCTTAGTATGATTTTTTTCCTAAATAGTTCACAAGACTGTGACCAAGGATTACATCTTTACGAGGAGATAGGTAAGGGGTTTTGTGAAGAGCTTAGTATGAATTTTTTCCTAAATAGTTCACAAGACTGTGACCAAGGATTACACATTTACGAGGGCTGAGGAGAAAACTTGTAAAGGGTGGTTGTCTGGTAATTACAGTCAGGGACCAAGGGTTATACCTTTATGAGGGTCGAGCAGACAACCTATTGAGGGTGATTGTCCAATAACTATAGTCTATGGTTTGGGAGTTCATGGAGGGAGAACTCGGAAATTCAGCTCGAAGCTTCTAGAGGAGTTTCACTTGATTTAGGATTTATTTCTTCGGAAGGAAAATTTTCTCAAGAATGTACACATATTTTTTAATCAGCAATTTTTATTATTTAAACCTTCAGGGGGGGTCCCTTAGAAAGTGAATTAGAGCTTTAGGGATTCAATTGTAGGAATAATGTAATAAGGGGGGAGAATGTTGGCAATATTACATTGCTAACTAATTAGTTATGGTAGTTACTTGCATCTGCATCAACTAATTAGTTATGGTAGTTAATTGCATTTGCATACACAATGGTTATGTGTTTATGTGATTACTCCCAAAATTCTCCTATTTATATTATATCTATTCTTATCAGAAACCAATCCAGTATTAATCAGAATATTCAAATCCTCCATTTTGGCCAATAGAATATACTCTTCAAGAACCATCTAAAAATTAGACAAAAATTCACCAAAATTTGGGAGATATGCATTTCACAAATGACCTCCAAAATTGAAAAAATTGTCTTGTCATCACAATGCCAAGATCATGCTTTAATAAACTTTTTATGAAATAACTTACATAATAGAATAATATAATAGGAATATGCTACAAATACTTGATAATAATATGCCACTTTGAGGGGGTCACCTCCTAATCCACTTTGAAGGGATGCCTCCAATAGCCTTCAATAAGAACACAATACTCAAAATGATGATATTAACCTACCTATACCTCCTATATATACCATAATTATGCCTAGTATATCACCTAGACCAACCTAGATAACCTTATATAAGCCTTTGGATGACCTAAATAACTATATAACAATATAACAATGATAATATGAGTTATTTAAGAGTTAAGGTAGCCACAAGTCGATTAGACATAACACTATACACATTATAGAGGTAGGGACATAACATAATTAGATCACTAATGTTTATGTTCTTAGTTATATCATATAAGTTAATATCAATAAACCTCAAGAAATATCATTACATGTGTTTAAGTCATTTTAATTTTTTATTTGACAATGTATATTTACAACACATTATATCAATAGGTTAAATAATAGTAGTATGAGGTAATATGTTACATTCCATATCATTTTTTAGCAAAATTTCTAATAAATAAATTTTAATTCACTATCTTATAGACTGATTTTATATTTTTTCGATTTAAAATATTTTTAGAGAAAAAATATATTGTAATAGGTTATGTGAAAACTATAGAGAATGTATCAATTTAATATATAGATGCTAATTCTCTAGGTATGTGTTTAACATCCAGGGAAAATCTTATGAAAAAATTTCCCTAAAATAAAAATGAAAGTTCTCATGTTAATGAACCCATAGAATTATAAGGGAGACACAAGATATTTGACCCTTTGTTTAAAAAGATAAGATATAAAAATAAAGGTTATTATGAACCTTTGATTACAATGAGGATTAATAAAAATATTTGTAAAATCCCTTTAAAAAAGGAGGAATATTTATATTTATTAAATAATTGTTGACGAAAACCATCATGTTGGGTGTGACCACCCCTAAAAATATTATATAAATTATTTATTTGAGACTTGAAAAGTGCATAGAGCTTACTCAAGGAAGAAGTTAGGTTGGTGGGCTATGGGCATAGGAGGAGGAGCATGCAATAAGTTACTAAATTGGCATACAATGTATACTCAATATTACCCTTGCCAAGAATGTGATGCCCTAGCATTGATGTGGTTTATAGACATATTTTGTATGTGATTACACATTTTATATGGCGAGAGTGGTCATTCAAAATGATATAAGCTAGAAAACCATTAAATATGTTGTAATTAAAATAATTTTAGAAATCAGC
Source organism: Sequoia sempervirens (assembly GCA_007258455.2). NCBI lineage: Eukaryota > Viridiplantae > Streptophyta > Pinopsida > Cupressales > Cupressaceae > Sequoia > Sequoia sempervirens. The sequence continues at coordinate 25,372 of VDFB02033104.1, forward strand.
CCGCATGGGTAGCGGAGTCGGCTTGTGTCGTGGGTTTGCTCCCCATTGGTTTCAAGTTTGACTTGCTCCTAGGTTTAGAAGGGGGAACTACTTGCAGGATACAGATTCCTCCTGTAGGGGATTAGTCTCGCCTCAACTCGCCCATCCAGTCACTAGGCTGGGTCACGAGGATACCCCTATAGTATATATATATTTGTATGTTTCAATACTTTTGATCAAATTATAATAATAATTTATTTAGATTATGTTTGATTATAATATATAATAAATTATAAAAAATTTAAATTGCACTTGATTACAACATTAAAGAAACAACATATGAAATACCTAAATATTCTATAGAGTGGACAAAAGGAATGCATCATTCTAACATATTAAGAGATAAAATTCTTAGAAGAAAAATGAGATATGGTTACATATGAAAATATAAACCATGTTCCCAAGATTTCAATTAGAAAGTAGTTAAAACATTCAAATACTAAAAGTTCAAGGTAGATTATAATTAATATGAATTTCTTAGATCATAATTAATATGAATTTATCCAATTTATATATTATACATTGTTTAAGATTGGATTTGACAATTTTCAATAATATATGGTTGGATAATTATAACATACAATCACTAGTAATTTAAGACATGTTTATCTCACTCTACAACTTATAGGTGAAGTGCCTAAATAAATTTTACAAAAATAAGGCAAGAAAGTGCTAGATACATATAATACATTAGCTCTTTTTAGGGTAAATGACATTACAATTTCCTTGAATCAAAAGGATATTGTAAGAAATGGTGATGACCTATCTATCTTTTCAAAGTCATAATGTTTCAAACACATTGTTGTGCCAAAAAAATATTATATATTGTAGTGAGGATTTAGAGGATATATGTTCAAAGATTCCATTATCTATTTAAACACTAAACTATATGAAAATTATTAATGATGGCATTGAAAATAAGATTACTTAAAAAAATAAAAAATGCTAATGTCAAATGACATAAGAATGGAGAAAATGTCAAGTGTCATTTTTTAAAAATAATTTTTATTTGATATATAACAGTGGTTGTTATAATAGATAGAAAGTATTGTAATATGTTGTTTATTATCTAAGTTTGGAAAAGTTTATAACACAAAATAATTCATTTCTACAATCAATCATGTAATTTTAAGGACTTATAATTATATTGCCTAACCATAATTCATTAAATATACGTTTAATGCACTTCCTTAAAATTTTAGTTGTTGATTATAAATTCTATTTTAAAATTAAAATATAAATGACTATTTAGCAATTTAATTTTATGTCCTTAAGACATTTTAAAAATTAATGAATTATATGGAATTAAAATTTATACAAAATAAAAATGAAATTAAAAAAATTATATATTAGATAAAAAATTATCAATTTACTAAAAAGATTTAATAGTTTTGATTTGAATTAATTGTAATAATATAACTGTTAGAATAGTGCATGATTTACAGAATTTTTAGATTAATAACAACACAAATCTAATCAATGCAAAAATTGAACAAAGAGAGAAAACAAGAAAAATTACATGGTTCACGACAATATGCCTACATCCACGGGAAAGTAGGAGAAAACTTCTATTAATCACAATGCTCACACATTTTGTGTTATAAGAAATCCAACATATAATGGACTTTGCAACCGTATGCTAAGCTTGTTCCAACATATTTCCAAGCTTCTATAACTAGAATTAAGTTTACGGTGGAACTGATTTTGTTTGCATTGAAACTGTTTTTGTTTTCATTGGAATTGTTTCAAGTAAGACAATAACAGAAATTTACGGGATTTCACATCCCAACAATCTCCCTCTTGAAGTCCAACCCAAACTATGAACAAATCAAACATTCTCCTACTTCTCTCCCATTGTCACATCTTGACAATACCAAGAGAAATCCAACTTCATCTTGAAAGCCAAACACCAAGACCTCCATCACAACTAGAATGAGTGCATTCATCGCATTGCTTGGTTAACATTCCAGTTGCACACATGGGTGAACTTCTCCCATTACATTTTCTTTATCAATGCATCCGTCGGATTGCTCAATACTCCCACTGCATGAACAATGTTCGGATGAATGCATACCTGCAATGAGCACATTACTCGTGTCGCTTCGTTAACATTCCATCCGACAAGGCACTATCAAAAGTGGCACCCCAAACTTCTCTAATAAGGGTGACTCGATCATAGGCCACAACATATCCAACCCATACAACAATTCTTATCACTGTATAATCCACTGTTCTGCACAAAAATTACCATCTTCTAGGATAGCAAAACAAACCAAAAAACCATTGATGTGCAAAAGTTATGAAGATCCTTATACTGTTGCAAAATAGAGCATACTACCACAAACATTTTTCTGCTCACTTCTCTCACCTTTGATCTCACTTCTCCCAAGTCCTCCACATCTCAAATGATATGCATTAAAAAAAAAAAAACGCATACTATTGTTAAGAAAACAATAAAGTACAACAACAATAGATGACCACAAACCAGTGATCATACCAAATGAATAAGAAACTATAGGAAGGAACGTAATGCCATAAGAGAAGTTGCAAACTGTATCACATCCTTTTACCAACACCACCAAGTACTAAGTTATGCCAAGTATGATCTCTTTTACCACCCCAAATAAAAAAGTATTAACGACACCCAACCAACATGGATGTAAGCCTCTCTAACCAAGGAAGATCAAACTCAAATCATTCCAAAACGAGGAAATCAACATCTCCTAAACTCATGCACAAGGAGATAGCCATGCCAATATCCCTCAAATGAACCCTCTAAAACCAATGATCATAGCTCAAAGTCCATAATCATGAGAAGATAAAGCATAAAGAGAAATGAATATAAAAATAGGATGGGCAATACCTATTTGAAGATAACCCGTTGAGTAGACCAAGAGTGGGGAATGTGAATGCTCCTCCAAGATACACCAAGTCACAATGACTCTCTCCAAGAACAATCTCCTCTAGATCCATAATGAACTCACGCCTATAACTAGGTGAAGGTTCCTCGGTCTTCTTGTTCAAACCTCCCAAAAATTACCGTCTCAACAAATGTTCTCTAATCACAAGAGAACTCCAGCCTCACCCAAGGTCTCCAAGCATCCAAAAAGTACCTCCATGATCAATCCATGCTAAGCTCCAAAATATAACACTACACCATCATGAAGCTCTCCAAGCAAATGACCAAAGTACTCAATGCCAAGAGCACCAACAAGATCACTGGCAAAACTCCCACTACACGTCTGCATAACCTGGGAACACAACATGACACCGTGATCTAACATCCCCACAAAGGAAGACCACATGCTCCAAAGAGCATACCCTATATCAAAAGTACCTCTATCATGTTAAACACTCTAATTTAGAATCAAGAGTCCACCATGACACAATAACAAATACCCTGTAAACAAGAACCAACATCTCCAATCACATGAAGATAACCTATCACCCAAAACTCTTTCTACCAAGAACTCCCACTAAAACCTGATACCGATCTATCCATGGTATCATGATAAGCATGCAAAACATAGATTTTAAAATAAAAGCGCAAAACCAATAACCCACTCAACAGTTGTAACTCCCTGCTGCACTAGGACTGTGCACTGTTCCAACCATTTTATCGGCTCCTCTGTATTTCAAATTTTAATCGCTTTGCTTCAATTCCTGCCTTATTCATGTCTCAACCTGTTCAGGCCGAAGTCTTGAGAGCCTTAACAATTTCCCAAGTGAATTCAGGGTCATCTCTTCCAAAGTGACCATAAGCAGCGGTCTTTTGGAACTTTCCATTTCCACCCCTTTTCAAATCCAGATTAATTGAAATCATACCAGGCGTACAATCAAAATTGTTCTTGATAATATTTAGAATTTCCTTATCAGGAATTTTACCAGTACCATAGGAGTCCGCAAACACAAAGAGAGGCTCAGGCACACCAATGGCATAGGATACCTGCACAATACACCTTCTGGCAAGTCCAGCTGCAACAATACTCTTGCCTGCCTAACAATGTAGGCCCCTCTGCAGTCCACCTTGGTGGGGTCCTTTCCACTGAAAGCCCCTCCTCCATGAGCTCCCCAGCCACCATATGAGTCAATGATAATTTTCCTTCCTGCCAATCCTGCATCTCCATGAGGCCCTCCGATCACAAAACGCCCAGATGGGTTCAAATGGAATATGGTGTTCTCGTCCAGGTACTTTGCAGGGATCACGGGCTCGATCACATGTTGCTTCAGATCAGCAGCAATCTGGTCATTGGTCACCGTCTCGTCATGCTGGGTAGAGATGAGAACAGTGTGAACGCGCAGGGGAACCGTGGCGCCGTTGTCGTTTTTGTACTCGATTGTGATCTGGGTTTTTCCATCGGGTCTCAGCCAAGAACAGGAGCCGCTCTTTCTGACCTCTGTAAGCTTGGCGCCCAGCTTGGTGGCCAAGACATGGTGAAGGGGCATGAGCTCAGGGGTCTCGTCAGTGGCGTACCCAAACATGTGACCCTAATCCCCTACTCCAATCTCTTCGGGCCGCTTGGTCAAATGGTTGTGCACGCCCTGGGCAATGTCAGGGCTCTGCTGTTCAATGTTGACGAGCACTCTGCACTTGTCGGCATCGAGACCCACATCGTCGGAGATGAAGCCAATTTCTCTACATGTCTTGCGAAACGATCTGCTTTTATACCAGTTGTTAGAATAGTGCAGAATTCACAGAATTTTCAGATTAATAACAACACAGATCTAATCAATGCAAAAATTGAATAAAGAGAGAAAACAAGAAAATTTACGTGGTTCGGCAATATGCCTATGTCCACTAGAAAGCAGGAGAAAACTTTTATTAGTTCCTGCCATGGAACTATAGCGGAACCTTCAATCCTTAAACAGTGATTAATCTATGGTGCAGCAGCCAATGAGGATGCCGTATTGTTTACAAATTTGTCTTTGCTCTTCTATTTCCATACTTAACCTGCATATTTTTTAACCCAAAATTCCTTAAGGTTTTTTGCGCTCTGTGATTGGAGTTTCAGATGGGTCCTGCAGATTTTCAAAGGCTTTGTGGACATTTACGAGGCAGAAACCATGTAGAAATCGATGTTTGTCTGCAAATCGTCAGACTTTATGGGCATTACGAGACAGGAGAAGGCATAGAAAGCTAATCAATGTTTGTCTATTCTGCATGCAAAGGAGACGTGGACGTATTGCATCCTCCACGTAGCAAATGCATTCATTCGCGACATCCCATCAGCTAGTTCCAGCCTGTAAGTTTAGGTAACAAAGCTAAAGTTGTGTATTTCTTTCATTGTCCGCTACCCTTTATTGTTCCTCTTCTTGATTCCCATGCCAACAGAACAGTTATTTGGGCAATACACAATTTCTGTCACCTCTTCAATAGCATTAGGACTACGCTGCACTCTCCTCCTTGGGATCATGCGTGTTTCTATGCTGTGCAAATGACAGGTTTGGGGGGATGTGGGTCTGTCATGGAAGTGTGCACAGATGCACCTCCAAGTTTAGCCCTAAATCAAGTTTTAGGGCGTAAAATTCTACTTTGTTAGGGTTATGTAATATTTTCCCTACAAAATCTAAGTGCTCTTTTCAACTGCACTGTTATTCACCTTGCTGTAAATATAAGCTTTGATTCTATATCACACTGAACAATCAACATATTCATCTGCTTTTAACTCATTATCCAAGCTATATTCAATTTCCACTTTGCTATATTCATCTAAATCAGCTGTTAATTGCCAGAACCCATATGAATTACATGACAAGTATTTGAATTGTAGGTTGCCAGTATCTGTAGTTTTGTTTGGCCCAAGATTTTGTGTTGGGATAGATTATTGTATTTCATGGACTGTGCCAAGGTTTTCAACCTTACCCCTTTGCTCTAAATTCGTAGGTACAGAAGCCCAACAGATTCCATCATGTCCCCAACAACCAGAGGCCTGCTCGCCAGAAACAAAAAATCTGTGAGATGTGTTGAACTCCCAACTTATCTTGCTCGCAAGGTGTGTTCGAGAATACCCAATGCAATTATTCCAAGCTTTGCAACTTAATTTTGTTCTTTGTTTGAAGCCCTTTACTCTGAGATACCCAATAAAATTTTCCTAGTTTTGCCGTCATTTTCCATTTTCCTATGAAATACTACCCAGTAAGCATTTCCTGAGTTTTGCAATTTCATTTTCCGTGCAGGCTGGTTGACACCACTGTACCCTCTGCCAGAACAACAACCAAGTGAAGGACACTAGTGCTACTCAAAATCTTTATAATTCAAATCCAAGTGTCTCAACAATGGATAGGATCTTCCAATTTTTTTATTAGAAGTGAATTATTCAGTCTCCTGGAGTTCCAATTTAATTTCATCTTATTTCTGTAAAGTTACATTTTTTTGGTGGAATATCATTTTTGGGTTCAATTAGGCCTTGGATTTTGGGAAGATATGAAATAGAGTGGAGAGAACCGAAAGTTTAAATATGTATGCCATGCATTGTTTCCGCCTGCTTTATTTAATAAAACAATGCCTCATTTTATTTAGAAAAATACATAATTGCTTTTAGGTTGAGAGCATCATACAAGAGGAATTTGTAGGTTTTTCACACAGACTGTGCTTAAAGCTTGTTTTGCATCTTTTCCCCAGAAGTGAAGGTAAGAGTAAGAGTTAAAATGGTGTTTAGAAGTCATTAATAATAGTAACATAATGGAATCCACTTCTGAAAATGTTTAATGGTGGAAGGTCTTTCTGTGGCTCCCAACACCTGGGGACCTCTGTTCAAGAAGTGAAGGTAAGAATCAACTTCATTAAAATGGTGGTTAGAAGTCAATAATAATAATAATAGAATGCAATCCGCCTCTGAAAATGGTGCTTATTGCTTATAAGGTCTATTAAGAATATTACCTCTGAAAATGGTGACCTCTGTTTCAAAAGAATATGTCCTTGTTAAAATGGTGCTTAAAAGTGTTAATAAGTATAATGTAATGGAATCAACTCTTTCCAAAAATGGTGCATAGAAGCCTATTAACGGAAATAGCAAAAACATACTCCCAACAAATGGTTTGTGTCCCTGAATTTTCAATCGGTAATGTTTCATTAATGTAAAAACCAAAAAATGTAGACATTATTTGTTTCCGTAGCAAGAGTAATCAATGTTGCACACAGTAATAGGTCTCTGAGAATCTAGCAAAAGTGCTTACATTCTTATGATATGGTTACAACTTACGAATCCTGACTGATA
>VDFB02033104.1:33062-99784 GCA_007258455.2 Sequoia sempervirens
TCTTGATTCCTGCCTCGTTCATTTTCCTCCATTTTCCTCCATTTCTTTCACAAAAAGTGAGTCTCTGTCCCTGAATTCATCATCTCTGCAGCCTCCATGCCTGCCGAGCGCCATGCCAAGCGCTGAAAACCAATTCCGCCTCTTAAAATCCTGGCCTCAAAAATTCCCATAGAAGACCCTAGAAAAACTCAGCTTCAGAAAATCTGGGGTAAAACTGCCAAATAAAACTCTACAAAAAAACTGCTCCTGCTTTGAAAATGATTTTATTTTTTGAATCCCCGACGGCCTTATTATCCTTGAAAAGTTGTTAAAATAAACTGCCCTTAAATTTTTATTAGCAGGTAGCAATCTCACCTAGGGTTTTATTTTCATATGCTTCCAATGAAATAAATCATAATAGAGGGAAAATGTGCAGAGCAGAAGAATGTAGTGTTACGATTGGTGCTTACCGAGGTGTGCCCATGGGGCTGCTCTGGTTCGGCTACTGATATACTTGAGCAAAGACTGGTAACTTGCGGACGAACGAGAATGTACAACACACCCTACCGCAACTCCGTTAGAAAAAGAAGCGAAGAGAAATATATGCGAGGAAACTTCGTTGGTCCTCGATGAAATCCTGCATCTTCTAAAATGCTGACTGCTGATTATAAATTTTAGGTCGGCCACTTTAAAATTGGTTGCAGAAGATCAACGGCGGCAATCATTTGAATCGTTGGCCAGGTCTGTAGAGGGAGGGCAATCGTTGATTTGAAAAGTTAAGTTGCTCTCCTTCAAATTGGATACGCTTTAGGCGTAAATTAACTATAGTACAAAAAATGAGATATATCTTTTAAAAAGAAGGTACACACATACTATAATCATATATAGATATATAATAAAACTAGCAATCGCACCTTGGGGTGCAATAGGTACGCCAAAGAGAATATAGTGAAATTTGGTTGTGAATTTTTTTTGTTTTTGAAAATGAGAAAACGAATTGACAGACATAAATGGTAATCGAACAAACCATCCACATTTTGAATGTCACCCTCTGAAATGAATAGCGAGAAATAAACTAATAAAATATAGGCTGTAAATATTTTAAAACTTGTAGCAATACAGAAATCTCTGTAAAAATGGAAAAATCCACAATACAAAAACCTTGAAAATTGCAGTAAAATATAGGTTCACGAAATAGTCTATAAATATTTAGATCATAAGATGATAAGTTGGCTATCGCATTCATATTGGACTATAACCAGCATCATGTTTTAGTTGTATCTGCATTTACACTTAAGAATTTGAGTACTTATTACTCAGATCTGAGCATATTTATATCATAAGATGATAAGTTGGCTGTCCTAGTTATGAACATATCTTGGACCAATAAAATTCTACATTGAAAATGCCTTTGAAGATTCCAAAGACATACACATATACAAATATCAAATTCTCAATTGAAAATTACTCTAAAGGTGCAAAAGACAGACAGAGATTGCACTTCTTGTCAAAAAATTATGCAAATTAAAATATCAGCAAAGGATGGTCAGGGAATACAACTAAGTGAAGGCTATAAATCAGAAACAAAATACATAAAGCTTTTAACCGGATATAAATACACATTTGTTTTTACAAGAAAATTTACATGAAGCGTTTTATAACACATTTTGGCAATATTATTAGATGTAAAAGTTAAATATGGATCTAATAAAAGATTCTGATACAATCCAGAAGATCACAGTTTATGCCAAAATAAAACTAAATTTACAACATGCCTATCATTGAGGTCACAAGCCTTTGCAATAGGATTTACACACTATGTCATCCAAGGGTAAAAATACAGTGAAGTTAGCTTCCCAAAACTGGGTTGATCCATGTGAATATTCAGCTGCCATATCAACAATTGTACGCTGCTTGATTTCTTAGACAGTCCTGTTTAATTATAAACCAACATATAGCACCTCAGAGACACCCGAAAAGAGTAGCATAACTAAAAGACTTTGCAAATGAGTATGAGATTCAATAAACAGCTTACACTTAAATATCCTTTTGAAAATACAATACAAGTACCATACTTAAATGCAAAAGGCACTCACCTTAATACTCTTCTACTATATATATTGGACATGTTAGGTTCAAAGCATTCATTATTCAAGAATTTGACTGGTTGAAGTTGTTGGCATAAGAGCGAGTTGAAGAGTATTTCTCACTCCATTCCTTACAATCATTTCCCTTAAGGTAGCCCAATCCCATCTATCTTAAGGTACAACTCCCCACATATCTGGTTGAAGTATACCCTGTAGCATTGCATAGTACGGATACAATGTAATTCATCTCATTGGAAAACCTTGTATGTATTTCATAAGAGTATTATAAAAGAATACCTCTCATTGAAGTATTCCCTATAATACACCTGAAGATAATTACTGCAGTCTTGACTGGATGGTTCTTGCACTTCTCAAGACACTGATGAATTTTGATTTCCCTTCTAATGAAAGGTCTGCATCTGCATGTAATAATTAGTCATGAGCAAGTTGCAGAAGCAAAATACAGAATCCCTACATCTAGCAATTAGAACTAAAAGAAAAACTCTCTCACTGACAAATTTTAGAATAATAAAATGATTCATTTTGTGTAATATTTAAGGAATATCTTACTGCAACCAGTGGACAATAAAAATCAAATGGACTTAAAAATCCCAACCTTTTCCAGCTTTAGCAACCTCACTCTTTTGCTCAAAGACATCATCGAGATTCATCTTTGGAATACTTGAACAGACAACTGCAAATCAAACATGCAAATAGGGTAGTGAGCCTTAATCCTTATTCATAATTTGAAATTTGTTGGTCAGCGTTTCCCTTATTTAATTGTCTTCCATAAAATAAGAAAAACAGAGTAACAGATATTTGAAGATTAAAGTGGTCAAGGCTCTATATTAAACTAATATCATATATCTGAAAGTTTGTATTTCACAAAGTTACCATGCATACCAGAAATGACAATTCTATTATATTATATTATCAAGTGCAAAATCTGATACGGGATAGAGATTTTTTTTTATTATCTTCTATAACAGAAATTTTAACTTACCATAGCATGATAGTGGATGTAGTAGAAATCTTGGAAAGAGGGTAGAAGTTTGAGGAAAGAAGTGTAAAGTATGTTTGATATGAGGAATGTATAACACAAGCTTAAAGAATAGTTGATGAGAGAACAAAATATAGGTGAAAAAAGATTTGTAAATAAGTAATGTTTTACTACTATGAACATAAATGGTAAGGAGAAATCCATTGTAAACAATAGCTTTAGTAGAAGATTGTGGAAGACCAATTTTTTTGTTGATTAAGCAGTTGTTGGAGAAGAACTTTGTGTTGAATGTAATATGGTAGTGTTTATATACTTTGTATTGAAAGGGTTGAACTTGACAGTTATGCAAGTAATAATTACTGACAGACAAAGGATTGAGTAATAAGAGTACATACCTGTTATGTTTTTTTTAGTGAAAATAAGTTGAGCATTTCAAGTGGTTGATGCCGATAGTGCTGACAATCGAACTTCCTCACTGATCCTGCGTGCAACATAAGGGCTTTGTTGCATGCATATGTATCTATCAAATGTGAATGCAGGGTGGATACGAAGACCAGAGAGATGAGTTACTCTGGAAATTGCTGTGAACGTCAACCCTTGTCTATCGATGTTGCCAATGTCAATGGTGGCCATATCAAGTGTAAGCCCCTGTGATTTGTGGATGGTTAATGCCCATGCCATTTTAAGTGGAATTTGGCGTCGTCCACCACGACTTATTGGTGTAATAGGGACATCTTTTGGATTGGTTGTATTCCAAGCAGGGCCAATGTAATTCTTGAATCGAACAACAACAAACTTAGGGAGTTGGGGTGGTTTTTCACTCTCCTTGTAAACTATTTGTTTTACTATGCCAAGAGCTCCATTAACAAGGCCAGTATCAGTCCACAAATTACAAGATAGCATAACCTTTTGGTCGACACATAGTAGAATCTTTTGTTGGAGTTGATCATCATCTGGATTTGAGTTGAGAGAGCTCCCTATTTGTTCTGCAGTGGCTATGGCAATGGGCTGTGCTAGAGACAACAACATGTGCTTATTATGCAGTGAGACTTTTTCATTGGTTGCATAAAGATGTATGGATGATAAGAAAGCAATTTGTTCTGTAGATGATAGTGCCGAGCTTGACCTTGACATTAGCAGTTGCCAATCTGCAATTGTAGGTTCAGCCTTTCTTAAATTGCACAAGAGCTCACGAAATAGAAGTTGAGTTGGATCTTCTCCCGCTTGGCGAAATATTTTGTTGAGTGTAATAACCGTTTGAAAGCTCCGCCATAGGGTGCCCCCGTAGGAAGTGGAAGAGTACATAGGAATGTCTTTGACCGGCGGTAGCTGGCCGAGGTCTCCAAAGAGCAGGATTGAGCGGCCTCCAAAGGGGGTGTGGTTGTGTGCCGGGAAAGCTTCGCGCAAGCGATAGTCGATGCGCTCAAGCAACCTGGGCCCGAGGAAGCTCATTTCATCAATTAAAATGTAGCGAACAAAGCGCATTCTCTCTTGGAAGCTTGCTAGTGTCTGGCCTTGCAAGGGAGCCATTTCTTTGATGGGTATGCGAAGTGCGGAATGAATTGTTGATGCTCCAATGTTGAATGCTGCAACACCTGTTGGTGCAAGAAGTAATAGCGATGTTTTCCCGTTTGGAGCAGAACAATTGAGTGCAAACCTGATTTGTTTAATTAGGTGTGACTTTCCAGTTCCTGCAGTTCCTTGAACTATTATTTTGAGTGGTGGCTGGTAAGTGGTGGAGGATAGGTGTGACAACACTAAATCTAGTGTTTTATTTTGTTCAAATGAAAGGTCATGGTGGGTATTTAGAGTGGGTGGGTGGGGGACTTGATATGTTGTGCGGTTTGAGTCTATGAAGGTGGATGCTACAGTGAGTTCTATTGGATCCAAGGAATGAGTATTCCAGTCATGGTTAAGGTCTATTTCACGATTACCTAGCATGTCTAGTGCATCCAACTGGAGTGGATGGCTTGGGTGTACACTTGACAACACTTGCCATTCGGATTGGTTGCAATGATGTGGGGGTTCTACATCACTCAAAGGAGAGTTAGGGTCTGTATTGGAGGCCGTATCTGGTAAAGTGCGTCGCACATGCCATGGATGGTACGTGCATGCCATCCTCTCCCATTGTGCCACTATATGAGTTGGGGACGAACCAATATCAACTGCAATGTTACGAAAAGGTTTGTAGAGAACCAATTCTGACCAGCAGAAGTCAGAGAATTTCGGGTCGTCTTTTGGAGGAATGCTTGTGAATCGGGGGGAGACTCGAACAATTGCTTGAGAAGAACGCTCTTTCCATTGGTTTTCTTTACGGGATGTTTTGAAGCTCCACTTTTGAGTGACTTCAATCAGTGGTAATGCCTCCAAAGAAATAGGACGTGCCATGTATGCATCAATGTAGTTCATGTGTGCTGATGCAATTGTCGCTGAGAGTGGAATGCGCTTGATAGTTTTTTTGGTTTACATTTAGAGAAACAAATGTTCGACTACACAAGCAGAGTGGAAGTTTTAGTAAAAGATGGCAACTTTCTTGAGCACTAATATCACGATCAACAAGGTTGTCAACAAGCATTTTTCTAAAAGCTATCGGTGCTGGCTTGTCAAGATCATAAGTTGTCGAAATACGGGATAGCATTGCATGGTATGTTTCGGATTTGGTTTCTGCTTTAGCTGCATACTTTGCTATATATTTGAGCACTGCATCTATTGAGAGAACGGGCTGGCAATCTACATTTGCGCGCCAAATACAGAGGATAGTGGGGTTGTGAAGATTCACTCGGTCATCATTACGAGCAGGGTTGTGCTTTGGCTGCCCATTCTCATTTGAGAGGGTTGAAATGTCTTGCACGGTCCAAGGGGCCTTGTAGCGGCATTCAACTATAGATCCTTTCCTCCGCAAACATGTCTGCAAGGTACAACGTGTATGGCGTTGAACACAATTGAGCAATTCATTGTAGTCATTTGAAGGGGTGGATAACATAATCATTCTTGTGTCCATTAAGCAAGGGTTGTCAAAGGTAGACTGTGAAGCTGTTTCATTTGAGCTTTGGTGGGGACGCGGGTTCCAAGCAGAGACATACAAGTCAATGTAGTCGATTGCATTTTGTACTGATGCAAGATTATTCCATTGTAATTTGGCAATATTAGGAGCATCTTTGAGCCAAACGAAACCGTGGACATGTGCAGATCCACGGTGTTGCCATTCATACCTGGACAGAGGAGGTGTTATTAAGCAAATGATGTGGAAAAGAAGTAAATATAAATGATGTTGGAGTATGCTTACCTGTACCAGTAGTCATTTGTGCAGAGAATCTTCTCCAAAACCTCCTCACGAAATGCAGTGAATCTGTGATGCATGTAGAGTGCAGCAAGGTGTGGGTTTTGCACTATATTTTGGATCCTCCATCGCGCAGCTGCAGTAGGATTTGTTGGTGCGGGTGATGGCATAACATTGTGTAAGTCTGGCCATTTAGTATCTGCTGCACTGAGGGTGAAGAATAGAGTAGGGCAACCAACTTGAATAACCATGTCAGATAGCTCCCCCCTACGATGAGTCCAGAAGGGACGTGTACCACGGATTTTTGAGCCGAAACGCATAACCTGGTCTGCAAGGTGTTCATCGGGGAGGTCCTTGAGTCTTTGGCGCAACTCAAGTATTGTTGTTGGCAATCTACTTTCCAAGTGTTTTTGAACGAATACAGAAGTTGTGGCCTGGCTACGATGGCGCATTAGAATATTAAGGATGAAGTATCTAAACCGTGGGTGTTGGCCAAACCTATTATCATGGAATCTAAGAAGGTGTAGAGCATATTCATGTAGCTTGACCTCTTTCATAGTTTGTTGGTTGAATGCAGCTTTTCCCTTTGGAAACAATGTTGGAAATGCCATAACAAACAATCCTTCAGTGGTGTATTCATTGAGGGGTGTAAGAGAAATTGGCGGCCAATCAATTGTAGGATGTGGGCGTCCCTCCCCTAATTGCAACAACGCTCGCAATTCTTGCACTTCTGTGCGTGCAGGTGGCAGGTTTGACACAAATGATGTTGTTGCTTGCAAATTATCTTGCAATTGTTCTTCGGTTGTATTATTTGTTTCCATGAAACTAACATCAGGGGGGTCTGAAGTTGAGGTTGTTTCATTTAGAAGGTCAGAGATGTCAGTAGAGGCAATAGGCAAGCATAATAGGGAGGCCTCATCTAATTGGACATCTTTGTAGTAAGGGTCATTACAAATCTTAAATTGCAAAGCCTCGTGAACATGTGCTCTGGAAACATAGAAACTATACTGTTGGGTATCAACATTTTTTTTGTTTACTATGAGTATATCCAAGTCATGTATATGACGTGGCAAGTAATTTGCAATAACTGTAATATCTTGAGGAAAACAAATAGTGTGGCCACTGTATTTTAGTTGTCCCCCTTTTGCATAAGTAACTTGGAGGATAGGGCTAACTCTTGATATGAGCATCTCCTCGATCTGAGATAGGCATTGTAAACAAGCGGGCTGCTCTCCAGGGTCCATGTTGTTCCACTTTGAGAAGCGATGGCCATTTTTTTCTGAAATGCATCTTGAACAAGCACTACTACCATTTAGTAGCCTAGTTTTTATTCCCGGATATCGTTCCATGCAAATTTGGCATGTTGAAATGTTTGATAGGTTATCCAACTTTGCACGGAAGGAATTCCTAGCGATGTAATAGTTTGCAGGAAAAAGTGGACGATGGTGGTTTTGGGAGGCTGAACTGGGGTGTAATGTAGACTGCATTTGGGGTGTGGATGGTTGTGATGGGGAGAGGTTATTGGAAAGACAAGGTGGGGATGTGGAGGAGCTTGCTTGGTGATTGTGACGGTTTTCTCTTCTTCGTCTATTAATAGACTCCTTATTTGCTTGGTACCTCGAACGTTGCAAATGATTACGAAGAGATCTTTGTGCTTCCATACTTTCCGCCGAGGTTTCCATGATAAGGGTTGCTGAGGAACAGAGCAATGCAATATTAATTTGCAAAACAGTTTTTGAAAACGTAGGTGTCAAATTATGTTGTGTAAAAACAAGAATTCATATTTTATTGGAAAACATTGCATGTAAAATCAAGAAATGATATTTTGAAACAAGTGCACAAGATAACTTTTTGGTATCAAAAAAGGCTTTGTATAGATTTTATTTATAATTGTACAAACACATGGTTACAATTGGTGGTACTGCCAACAGCAAAAGCTATACAATTTAAGCAAACACTATATAGTATATTAAACAAACACTATATAGTATTGTGGAAAGCAAGAGGTACTTGCAAACTTTAAACAGGTTTTATCGCTGTAATTACAAAGCTTTGTATTTCATTCCCAGCAAATGAATTCATTGTGATGGCCACTTCAAAGAAAAACTGGTGGCCAACAACTTGGTCCAACACGTGTTTAGTAGCATCAGGGTCCGCCATAAGTAGTTGAAAATTTTCAGCTGATACACCGAACAAGCCATTTGCGGGACCTTCGAATACAGTGGCTTTAAGAAGAGCACCTGTTCCATCCTCCAAATCCACTTTTACCATGTAGCTAAAATCACAACCAGGGAGATCACTAGAACACTTTGGGCAATGAAAGCTATTGGGGCTCTTTTGTACAACCTTCTTCTTACATTTCTTATTTCCCACCATAAGAGGACAAGAGAGGTAATAAAAGTTGTCCAAGTGGACTTTTGATATGCTTGCCTTTACACAAACATTTCTTTTTTCAGGAGAGTTTGTATTAGTGATCGATATGATGTCAACTGGATTTGAAAACTTGTTGGAAGAAAGATTATCTATTGAGAGGGAAATGAAGGGTGTCTCTTTCCCTACAGTGGCATACCAGTCATGCAACGTTGAGGCTTCTAACAATTTTGGATTTATTACAATTGTAGTTGCAAAAATAGTATCAAGAGCTTTTCCACGCCAGGAGGTTATACGTCCACATTTGATCAAAATGATTGGAGGGGTTGGTAGAAGAGGAAAACCAGATAATTCTTTTCCTTCAAATTCACAATGACGGCCCCAAAGTGTAACATCAATGGTCAAGCATGACATGTCTATGATTGTTGCAGTACACTTGACTGTTTCGGTTCCATCTCTCTTACGAATGGTTGATGCAGGGGAGACAGATAAAAGTATGCCAAGAACATCAACAAGGGAATTAATAGGTAGTGACAGTAGGGAATCAATGCTCTTGATATGCAAGCTATCCATGGGGATTGTAGAGTCTACACATGGTGAAGGAGTTATAGTTGATGATTTTTGTAGGAAAATTTCAAATGGGTTTGTTGAGCTGCTGTATTTTTTATTAGCAACTTGTATGCGACCATTAGAGATAATATATAGATTGTTAGAGTGCACCACATTGTAAAACTCATCAACAAGTTCGTTGAAGCATGTGATATGAATTTCAGAGCCTGCTTTGTCAATGAGGTCAAAGCCAAATACTTTTCCTTCTCGGTCAGCCTTGTGAAACTCATGGATTGGAGTCTTTGTTAATGCTCTACCCTCAATGGACCAGTGCTTATAGTATGGGGTCAAAGTTTTGATGGGGAGTATTTTAGAAGGGACTATGGTTGGTTGTTGGGTAGAGCGTACATCTTCGTGTAAAGCAACTGGTGCCTGCGAGCTAGTAGATGGCAAACGAGATGTAGCCTGCAGAAGAGGTGTTGGAGTACCAACGAGTGATGCTTTGTTTGAGACCATTTCAAGGTTGTTGATAATTATAGCCCTACAATCGAATGTTGTAAATGATTTAGGAAAACCAAATCAATGAATGAGAGTACTATTCAAAAATAGAGAATGAATGGACATACGTGTATTTGTCGAACACCTTGGATGTATATTCTTTAAGGTTGACAATAGACCCAATGACCATTGCTTCTTCAACAACAAGATTGTTGAATTGGCTGGGAAGCAAAGTTGGATGGGTGTGGACACCATCAGAGAGTTGAACCCGGTATTTAACATTTGTTGAATGAGCCTGTTGTATAGCGTCTATGGATGTAACCTGTAGTGTAGGCTCAAGATCAAACATGCCTGCAAGAATTCCTTCAATGGCATTTGGAGTTAGAGTTTCCATTTCGGAGGTGAGAGCAAGTTCAAGAATTGTGCCTGCGGGAAAGTTAAGAGTGTTACAGCTGGCTATTATGACAAGTAAAATAAAGGTGCTTCTTAACTGTACAATTGTTGTTAATGGGGAAAACCATAATTGGAAGGTAAAGACGGGAACCTTAGGCTTCATAGTGTATGACCACATTGCTTATGTAGTTGTTTATCAAACCATTGGTTTGTGAATGAGTAACTTTGATGCAAGCTCTATAGTATAACACTTTGTTGGAGTTTAATTGGAAAGAATAAAATCTTGAAAAACACCATTTATTTGCATGGTGAAGAAATATATTTATAATATCGAAGCTTTTCTTCAAAAAGAAAATACAGGGAAAATTTGTTGTTTTTTCTTGTTTGTAACAGTATTAGAGTTGACTATAGAAGTCTATCTTGTTTGTGTACATTGGAGCCATAAGTAGGCATAGTATAGGTACACCAATAAAGTGCGTATTATAGTTGACTATAGAAGACTACAACAAGATGTTGGACAGTTGTGTGAACAGAGTCGGGCTCATCAATAGTAGACGATGACTTAGATACTTAACTATGTTGGATGCACTGCCATGGAGGGGCTAGGTTGTATTGGAGTATTTGCATGTGTAGCCATGCCCCGACATGAGTGGATAAAATATAGGTATAAGTAGAAGTGCAATATAAGAATTTAAGCATGTAAATGAGTGAGGAAAACATGGCAATTAATTACAAATAATTAACAAATTACAAGAACTATGTTCTATATGTTGAACTTTACAAACATTAGATCAAACAAACGTGTGAAATGATCATGACAATTAAATATATAGCAAGTTTTTTTGAGAAATGTAGCCTATATTTGAAATTGGTAGTACACGAAAATTATTATATGATGATGTATTTTGGTTTCTAGGCTAAAGCTAGTTGATTTGGCTACTTTCTAGGTTAAGGACAATATTTGGTGGGAAATCCATAGTATATCTCATTTCAATTTGGAACACAAAATAAGTAGTTTATATGCATCTTTTAAAGAAATGTAGTCTTTCAATAACAATAAGTGTGGTAGCAAAAACTAACAAAATGGAAATGTAAATATCTATACTTCTCTCTTGAGAACAACCACAGAAAACAGTAACATACAAATAATACACACTAATAATAATTTTCTATATTTATATCAAAAAATTCAAAAACCTCTAAAAGGTATCTTAAACTAAGAAAACCAAAGTACATACCTGATTTAATCTTTTCAAGCGCTTCCTATAATGCTTTCTTGTTGCACTTTGTCAGCCACTACAAACAAAGAAATGATATCATGTTAAATCACACTTGCAAGTCTTTTACCTCACAATGGATGCTAAAAAAAATGCAACCAAAATTTGCATGATCACTAAGATTTCAATCTCCAAACTTTAAATAATAAAGTTACAAAATATAACCATAGTAAGAAAATAAGAAGATACAATTTCTCGCTATTCCCTATGAAGCTAGTAAATAATTCACTATCCTCTAAAATATTATTTTTTGTCAAACAATTACAATGGCACCTCTAATATTTACACCCATTTTTTTCACTTTGAAATTCTCTCCATGTTCAAAACCAAATACACCACACAAGTTGTTAGAAGAATACATATAATTTTTTTAAAATTAAATTTAAAACCCTCAAATATAGTTCAATTCCTTTGTAAGAGCAATATCTCTATCTCCTGTAAGTGCAGTTCTATTTGTAAGAGCAACAAGTCAATATAGTTCTATTTTAAGCAAATCATGTATGCGACCTATACTAGTATAAGTTTCATTTGGCTTAATGGTTGCTTTTGATCTATGAAAATTTGAAATGCATACATGCACACGTTTTGAAATTGTGTGGACATGTCTCATGGGGATTTAATCTAAATCATGAACTGCAAAGGATGTATATTTCTCTGTCGGTAATGCTCTTCTCCACTTCAGAATCCAAAAGGGTAACCAGCAAATTTCAAAAAGTATTCTTTCTCATCCCAACTTAATTTATTTTAGATAGAAATTAATCTAAA
Source organism: Sequoia sempervirens (assembly GCA_007258455.2). Taxonomy (NCBI): domain Eukaryota; kingdom Viridiplantae; phylum Streptophyta; class Pinopsida; order Cupressales; family Cupressaceae; genus Sequoia; species Sequoia sempervirens. Next base: position 45,261 of record VDFB02033104.1, read on the forward strand.
TATGTACTGTTTTTTGGGTTTGTATATTTGGTGATCAATTAAATGGTAATGTCAGATTTGTGTTAGGTTGGAGCATTAGAAACGTTGTATAGATGGGAAATTTTGTGAATTAGAAACTTAGAAAAGAACATCATTTGACACTAGAAAGTGGGTCTTATTACTAAATTGTTACTTTAATATTCTAAATTGTTAAGCTTGATAGCTATAGCATTGTTATACTGTGCTAATTCAATATAATATTTAATAGTTTTTAGATACATGCTTCACTTCAACTGTTGTTTGTACTTGTTATTTTGTCTTGTTCCAATTTAAAGCTAATGAATGAATGAAATTTAAATTTTGTCCTTAACAGTTTGAAAGTAATTGAAACATATATTCACTCTACAATTTTAAGCTTGCTGATCACACCAAAATAGGTGATAATAAAACACACATAATTTTCACTCTATTTGACCAAATTTAAAAGTTTAATATGTTCTGGAAAGGGGAAATAATGAGAAATAAAACCCAGAAATCGTTTAGCATGGATCTCAAACATGTATGAGCAGTTTTTTCTGCAATTTAAGTCATTATTTTTTCACCTAGAGCAACAATTAACAACATAACAGCAAAGAATCATACCGTATGGATTGGGAACTAAGTAAATATAATACGTCATTGTATAATGATAAAAAAATAATAACTATGAGGAAGGAAAGAAAAATATATCTTGAACATGCAATTTATCCACCAAACTATTGAGTAATTAAATGCATTCATCACTAACAATTTAAAAATTACCAGATTTATAGATCTGTCATAGCAGCAAGTTGAACTCAACAGTGCACCAAATAAAAGCATGATATTTCATTCTTCCTATTCTCATAAAAAGACTATAGGCTGCCATAAATTTCTCAAATTAGTATATAGACACATACTTGGTTAAGTAATAAGGAAGGAATTACAATAAACAAGAGTGGAGTCTGATTTTATGTAACTGTTGATGTACTTGTAGTTTAAGACTCTAAGGGCATTGAGTCATACACAAAATAAGTGAAGACAAGAGCCAGGTTATATGGGATATATTCAATTGCAGCAGTCTGAAGTAAAGATTACATTGGTCAGTAAAGCTGGTGTCAAATAATGGAGAATCCTTGTTTCCTAAACCTTTCTTACTTACCATGTTCAAGCATGCATCAGATTGAATATCTGGGCGGTGGTGTTTACAATATCTGGAGTTCACAAGCATTTATGTAGCATTCCTTGATCAGTTCGAGCTTCTGTTTGACAGTGGTAGCATCATACCCAGGTCTGAGCACTCTAATTTCATTTATACTTGTTTGGTCCAGGTCTGTGAATGTAAAAGTTTATGTGTTCCTGAGTTATCTGTACATGTATGACTTGATGGATTTTTTCTACTTCTTAATTGTTGAAGAAGTTGTGATCCAAAACAACAATGCTTTTTACATTTTATGATTTGTCTGTCCTTCAGAAGATTTTCTCTAAACTTTACAGTAGACAATACTCTGGCCCATTGTCAGCCACCTCTGTTCTACTATGGAAAGAACATATTCTTTACTAACAAACCAATAGCCATCTACGTCTGCCTATAACTTAGATCTTTCGGATTGATATGAAAGTAAAGACCTGTCTACATAAAACTTGTTAAGGATTTTCAAGCTAGTAGCTATTATATAATACCAAGTAAATCTACAAATCCAATTAGTTAAAGAGAATATCAAAGTGCTAGCACCAAAGTGCTTTGATGATTACCATAATCAACTTGATCCTACCATGAAAAGAGTGAATTTTGTACCAGGGATGAGCAATGAACTAATTGTACTGATTTTGGATATTTAGCTTGGACAAGATTTTCAATCTAGTGACTCCAAACAAAATCACCTTGACCTACATGACAATTTAGTTGAAAAAATAATGAACATCAATATTTACATAACTTTAAACACTTTGCTAAATTGTCATGATCAGTTTTGACCTTAGACAGGAACTTCAACCTACATCCCAATAGCAACTAACTGTGCAAGAAGATAATTTGAATCTTTTAGATCATTATGCAAGCAACAAACAAACAGCAAATATTTTGTCTTAGAAACCAACAACAAACCAGTTCTACTTTGTAAAGTAATTTTTTTACATCCTTCCTGGGGGTGCAAAATTTAAATCTAGTAGTGAAAAGATAGCATCATGTGTACTTTGAAAAAAATGCCAGTCAGCTTTATGCTAGTACAGGATTTCACTTTTCAGACCTACAATCTAATACAATGACAGGAACAACCATTTGCTTTGAGTTTGGACAACATTCTCAATCTAAAGGCTAAAACATACCATAATGTGGATTTGCATCTTAGTTGAGAAAACAACAAAATGCACTATAATTTATTCCCTTTATCAAACCGATTGCCTCACAGATAAATAGGCATATATTGCTCAATCCTAAACATAACATGATTTTCACTTAATAAAAATTAGAATGTTACCAATGAATCACTTGGACGTTCAATTAGTTGGTTTCCCATTGGGTTCCTAAGCTGGCAAAAACAAAATCTAGATAATCCTATCTCATATTGTAATCAAAACTTACTAATTGCTTTCTACTGCAAAGAACTTGTGCAGATGTAGGCAAATGCTTGCAAAGTAGTGAAAGGCTTAATCTAAAAGTAGCATTTGCTGTAATAGTACTTGACAGAGGACAAAACAAGAGATTATTTCTCAAAACAAAAATGAAAAAATTAGAATAATGGGAGGGCACATAGCATTTTATTTTGGTTTGTGAAAAAAATATTATGTTAACCATGGTTAAAAGGCAGATATGAACTACATAATATGTCATTGAGAGATTGGACAAACTATCCAATTTTGTGCAAAGTATTCATTTGAATTAGATGGCAGATTTCTACAATAGAATGAAGAATTTGTTGCTAAAAAGTTTGTATATAAGTATGCATTTTGATTGATAAGATTCATATATGAAATATGGGCAGATATGGGGAGCGAAACATATATTGTGATCAAAGACATGGACAAAGTTCATTTTGATATGTACAGATAAATGTTTTGATAATGCCATAAGCTATTTGTATCCTCAAACAAACCCCCAAGTAGCTAGACTGAAGAAAATGACAGCGTAGAAAGAAAAGAACAGATATTTTGGGTTTACCAGGCCTTCAAAATTTGATGGTTTGCATTTGGGGTTAGTGTATGTTTCATAGTAATAAACATAATTTCGGACTGTTTCTATCTAGTTTCCTTCAACACTAAACCTGGAGGTGAAGAGTGTGAAGTCTCTTCAACCTGTTGAGGAAAGACAGAATGACAACTGCAACAAGTTTGTGAACTTCAAACATCAGTATATTAACTATGCTAAGAAATTTTAAATATTTTAGTTTAAAAGATGAGAGGACTGTGTATTGTCTTGGAGGTAAGAAGCAATAGGAGGTGCTTAGTTCAGTTGTTATTTTCCCCTATTATTCATAGTCAGGGGTAAACTTTATAATAATCACATGACCTGATTGTTGATTATTTTGTAATGAAAATCAGAAATGATTATTTGTAATAAAGTTTAGGTTGGAAAAAAAGATTCAATTAAGTCTATTTCAAAGTTTCAAAGTAAATAAATAAACTTGGCATATGATTATAGTATTACCCATATTCCATATAAAATGATTATAGTATTACCCATATTCCATATATAAATTTCTTAACAGTGGTATCAAAGCCACATTTATCAGTGCAAGTGTTGTAAATGAGAAGTACACTGGACAAGCTTAGATCTTAAGCTCCCTCAACAAAGTTCAAGGCCCTAATAGTTTGACAGAAAATATCAACTTTGTTTGGTTCACAATAATGCCAGCTAACATACCGTTATAATTTCTTGTGCTTTATAATTTATGATAGTTTTTGTCCCCTATAAATCATCCTCAATAAACCATGTCTTTTAAAAAATCATCCTCGGCAGAGGCTTAAACAACATATATCAACTGTTAACTGCTTATTTAGGTACTAAACAACTCACATATTGACTTAAAAACAGTAACCATTTTCATAGAAACCTATGGCCTCACATATTATGATCAACTTTACTACATCGAAACACTCGGGTCTTCTTCTCGATTTCAAAACCATGCAGTAAACACCTCTGCCCATGGATTTTCCCATCAAGAATATGGTACTTAATCAACAGAGTTAAAACAAAAACTCCCAAGATGAAAGAAAGAAAGGGCTCTTCTCTCGTAATTTATTTCACGTAATACTAGCATGTTTTAATTCTCTCTAATTGATTCCTATGTCCATGTTTTGTTTCTGTAGTACTTATATAATTATAGTTTTAAGAATTTACACTTACATTACAATAGGCAGGTCAAACAACACAGATATTATGGGAACTAATCATCAAAAAAATATTAACTTGCATATTTTATGCATGTATTCTCTCATTTAAAGATGAATAGTTAATCTGCCCCTGACTAGTGCTAAAATCTTATGTAGGACAGTTTTAATTGCAAAAGCTCAATAGCTACACCAACCCCTATGATCCCAAATCTGTGCTCTTTCTTTGAATCACCTTCAAATTCATTTATTTATCAAGACATTAAGAAATCCTTCTGCTAACCAAACAATTGCTTATCATATTAGTCATTTTTGTATCTGTTAGAACAGGCATAAAATATTTGGAAAGTAAATGTAAGCTTAACAACAATACTACAGTTTAATGCTTAAATTTGAGATGCAACAGAATCTAACATTGCAAAAAGAACCTTAAACCATGTGAAAACTGCATTTGTTAACTTACAAATGGTCCTACATTTTCAAATTCAGTTCGTTGATAAAAAACAAAATTTATCATAAATTTAGTTTTTCAGCAAACCTGGTGTACTATAGAATGTGAAAAGATTTTAACCCTAGAAACAAACACCGAACTAGTTCTACCAGGTAGTTTAAGGCATTTGCATCTTTTGCTTGGGCGAAATTTCAAATCTGGTGGCTAAAAGAGTAGCATGCAGCCTTCAATCTCGATGTAGTTGAGAAATGGTAATTTTTACCACAACCAAAGTACTTCAATAAACTAATTGTGGTACAGAGAGAGCAAGATTTGATACTGTGACTAAATACAGAGTAAACAGGGACTCGTTATTTCCTTGTTTTAGTATGAAGTGAGTGGCTTAACTAAATTACACAATAGACATCGTACAAAATCAAAAGAGAAAATCTTCCAAAGCATGGCAAGTGACTTACCACAAGAATCTACACAAATTATGTCTGCTATCAATGATGCCGGTGAGAAAAAATGGCCAGAGATTGCTTCAAACCCTACCGCCGCGGAATGTTGTAAAGTGCGAGAAACCCAGATTCAGTCTACAGTTGCTGCTTCAAACTATTGACAATAAACAAGAAGTAGGTCTAAGAATGTTGAAAATTACACCTCCCAGATTTTTTCTTCAGAAGATTTTACCCAAATGTAAATATGAATATCAATTTAGGGTTTGGTGCATCTATTCAAGGGGTAACCGACTTACCTCTTAATCTCACAGACCCTAGTCGACGTCGTATAATTTCCAACACTTGAAAAACGATGAACAACTCCAGTAGCATTTTCATTTTACATTTCATTCCTATGACAGACTTTCACTGCTACATGAAAAGGCCTCAAAAACCTGAGGCTTGGGACGCTTCTACAGAAAAATACTGTATACCATGAATTAGTCATTTGGTAGTTATTTATTATATAAGTATACACTACTGGCAGCATTACCTGTTTTAAAGAACTAATCTGACAAATTTAATCAAGGTGGGTATCATGGTTATGGGATGCACACAGACGGTCAAAAATTCAACATTCATCTTTTTACTGCTTTTAACGCCACTTCACGTATTATCGACAATGCTTGTTTATGCACTTTTCAGATGTTGAGACTATCACTCCCTTTCCTGTTCACTTCTAAAGACTTTGGAAATAAAATATCCTTGGTATGAATTCATTTGAAAAACATTTATCTTAGAAGCTCGATTTGATTGTGTCAAAAGATTCCAGATCAACATTTCAAATCATACACTCAGTGGATCCATCAAATGTGATGAGATATTTGAGAAGATATTTTCTTATGAATTCATTTGAAATATTATCTTTAGTTTTGAGATTCATTCAATGATGAGATTTGAGATATTTTCCTTGCCTCTCACAACTGATGATGGATCACGAAAGTGCATCCTAAACGTTGATGCAAAATCTTTTGGACACAACCAAACTGCATACAAAAGATAAAATGGATATGGACTGTGGAACCTATTATCACAAAAACATTTATTATTTGAAGCGGGTGTGTTAAGTCTTCAATAATAAATGTTTTAATTATATTTTTCAAACTATTTATTTTTCGAAATTAGGGCTTAAGTGGATGTTAATATCTCAAATACATATAAGGTGGATAAATGAGATAGATTGGATAAATATTCTTGTTAAATTTTTAGTGAATTTATATTTAGAATATTTTACATAATCTAAATTAGACATATTAAAATGTTTGAAATATATTAATTATACTTGTTTTTTAAATATATAGTATATTAAACAATAACTAATAATTAATTATAATTTTTTTATTATATATAAATTATATTTTGTAATATAACTAGTAAATACAATTATACAATTAATATATTTTAATATGAAACAAAAAAATAACATATAAATTTAATACAATATATAATATATATAAACATTTTATAAAGTTTTTTTAATAATTAATTTAATGAATGTATTTAGGTAGAAAAATATTTAATATGTATACAAACTACATTATATAATCGAAGTATATTTAATATTGTATAGAATATTATATATTATATTCTATAATAAAAATTACTAAATAAAAATTAATTATATTTTATTAATTAATATTTTTAATTTTATACAAATTAAAAGAACATATAAATATAATACAATATAATACTTGTTGTATAATTATATTATACTCAACTTTATAATTCATACTAAATATTAATTAAAGCTTATTAAATATTCCATAATAATGTATACATTAAATAAATATTATTTATTATATAATTAAATTATATTTAAATTCATACAAGGATAATATGTATTATTTAAATATTCCTTTAATTTTATACAAATTAAAAGAACATATAAATATAATACAATATAATACTTGTTGTATAATTATATTATATTCAACTTTATAATTCATACTAAATATTAATTAAAGCTTATTAAATATTCCATAATAATGTATACATTAAATAAACATTATTTATTATATAATTAAATTATATTTAAATTCATACAAGGATAATATGTATTATTTAAATTCTATTTATTATTACATATTAATTTATAAATTGATATTTTTTAAATGTCAACTAATTAAAATTGAAAAGTATTATGAAATAGATTTAAAATATATTAGCATATATAATTTTAAACTAATATGTTATATTGTTATTTAATATTGAGAGGATATAAATAATAATTCTACAATTAAATGTTATTATGTTATATAGATGTTATTTAGGATTTTAAAAAACTACCTTCTTTTGCCTGTGGTGGAATTTTTTTAAAATTTTTTTATTAAAATTTCAAGCAATATTTACATAATTACTTAGACATAGTGATTATTTTAAAATATCTCTAATTTAAATATCTTAAATATATTTTGAGAAAAGATATCATATTAATTTAATTTATACTATATAAAAATATAATACAATGTTATATATTGTATAATAGAAATGATTATATATAAATATAATATACTATATAATTAGTGTATAATATTTTTAAAATTAGTACATATTAAATTAATTCACCTCAAGTAAAATTCACCACAGAAAAAGGCATTCATTTTTAATATTAATACAATTAATTATTAATTTTATGTGGTAGTGAATTGTTGGTGGTGAATTTTATTGCGGTGAATTGCTACGGATGGATTTGTCGTATTTTTTTGTATTATATATCGTATAAATAGTAGAGATACATGGAGATAATGTCAAGAGTTACCTCATGAAAAACCCCCCTATAATAAAAAAATGTCTTTTTAAGCCCTCCCATTACAAAGCATTAACAACACAATTGGTTGTTCACATTACAACAAGAACTTCATTACACACATATATGCTATTTTCTGTTTACAGTTGATTTATGTTTAGTTCACCCAAAGAAGTCACCATGTTGTCAAGAGGTGCTGCTATGCTGCTGATAAGAACCACTCGCTACTAGGAAGGTTGAAGATCTGCCATATACCTCAAAAGGGAACCATCATAACTACCAAAAAAGGAGAACTCTGCCATCTTATCCTGCTGAGTTTTTTTTAGGTGCCTAGATTTTCACTCTCAAAAGAGTGGTCCCTACTAAAATAATCCAAACTGAACAATGGTGGAGCCTCCTCATTCTAACTTCCTTTTGCCATCTTTTCGTTGAATTCTTTCTGAAAGACTTTTAGAGCTCTAAAGAAAATCTTGGTAGTATGCTGCAAACTGTCCCTGAAGTTGTCTTCACGGAGATTAACAAGCATTGTGCCCTCCTCCAAAAATTTTAGGAACTTGAATTTGGCCACCTTTATAGTCAGAATTACATGCACAGCCGCATTGTACAAAATGAGTCTTTTATTAGACTTAGTAAGTGACCTTATCCCTTTAAATTTTTCATCATTTCTTGATTTCCAAATTAGCCAAAGAATTTTGGTTGCAAAACATATCCAGAAAATTGTTAGTTCTTTCCCAATTTTATTACTTTTAGCAAAAATAATTATGTTTGGTTTGGGTATGCCATTGGCCTCCCAGATATCTTGTTTGTGACAAAACAAATTCCAGATTTCCTTAGCATATATACATTCAAAAAATAAATGCATTATAGGTTTTGGCACCCTGCAAAGGCTACAAATTTCAATGTCATTTGAGCTTATCTTGCATGGTAGTTTTTGCAAAGTTAAAATCCATTTGAAGCAAGCCTTCTTTGGCTCCATTACATTGGTCCAAGCACATTTCAACAACTTTGACCACTCACAATTGTTCAAATTGCGGTTCTAGATCCTATTCAAGTGATTGAAGGTCTCTTGTTGACATGTAAGAGAGTTATACATAGTTTTTGCATTAAGACTGATGAGTTTAGTCCTGCCATCCCAAGAAAAATATTTGTACTTCACTTCATTATACACACAGTTTATTGGGAAGGAAAATTCACTACAAGGCTCCTTGATGATAGAATATGTTCTTTGTTGTGTTTTCAGGAGCTCAAACTCTACACATAACTAAGACCACTCTTTTAATTGCCCCTTTTCAAATATATGGGAGAAGTTCCTTATTCCTTTGCTGACCCAACCTTTAGCCAAACATCCCTGCAAGAGAGCCAGGGGTTTGCCCTTATGCATGAGGTTCCACCAGACTGATCTATGTGAGAACAGGGTATTGTTTGTAAAAAACTTGGCATTGGTAATATGGGCCTTGGTGTACTCCCAAGCTTTCCATATACTTTTGAAGACCAATGAACCCTCAAGAACCATAGGGTGCTAACTGCTGAGGATATCACTCAAGGGGCTCCAGGTCCTTCCAGACCTTCGCATGCTTAGGAACAACCTTTTGAATGTTGTTCTTGATTAGTATTTTCCATGGCTCGTCCCCATCAAGGGCTTTGAAGATCCATTTTGTAGCAAGTGCAATCCCTTGCACTTTCAGGTCTTTTAGTCCCAATCTGCCTTCTGCTTTACTCAAGCAGCACCAATCCCATTTTACCACATGCTTCTTCCTCTTTCCCTTCCCATCTGACCAGAGGAAGCCCCTTATTTTCTTTTGAATTTCATCCACCTGATAATTGTTGAACAACCAAACATTTAAGCAAAATAAAGGTTGTATGAAGAAAGGATTTTTTGACAAATCTGAATTCTCCTTGCCAAGGAGAGGTATTGCATGTTCCATCTACTCAGTTTTGCATCAATCTTTCTTTGAATCTAGCACCACATTTCCTTCAAGTTGGGGCTAACCACAAAGGGCATGCCTAGATACCTAACAAGCTTTAGGGGGCCTTCCCACTATATACCAAACCTGGCAAGCCAATCTGGAGGATTTTCTTTCCACCCCAGCATGATGGACTTGGAAAGAGAAATCTTGGCACCAGAAGCAGCACAAAATAGATCCAGCTTCACCATCAAGTTGGAAATATTAGCTTCATTTAGCAGGGGAAAGAGAGAGGTGTCATCTGCAAACTGGATGTTTATAAGTTCAGTTTGATTAGGGAGAGTTATACCATCTACCTTGGCTAAGCCACTATTGGCCCTGAGCATATAATGTAATGCATCTGAGGCAATCACAAATAGGGTTGGGGCCAAGGGGTACCCCTACCTGATTGACCTTTCTAGAACAAATTCCTCTATGAGGGAGCCATTCACGTCCACCTATGCAACTGCATCTTTGAACAAAGTGGCCACCATGTTACAAAATGCAACCGGAAAGTCAAAGGCCTCTAACATCATTTTGATAAATTCCCATTCAACCCTATCATAAGCTTTCTCAAAGTCAAGCAGTACCATTTTCGCTTCCTGATTTGCAACCCTAGCCCACTCCATCGCTTCCCAGCTTGTAAATAAATTTTCAAGTATATATCTATCCTTAATGAAACTAGTCTGGGTGTTGTTTACAAACCTTGGTAGAATGTTAACTAATTTTTTTGCTAAAACTTTGGCAAGGATTTTGTATGACACATTCAACAAGGTTATTGGCCTCCAATTCCTTATCTGAGTTTTGTCACCTTCTTTGGGCAACAATTTTATAATGCCTTTGTTTATATTCCTGCCAAGTGAACCTCTTTCCAATGCCTCCTTGTATACCAAAAACAAGTCATCTACTATCCAGTCATCGAAGGCTTTGTAGAACTCAGCAGGAAGACCGTCTGCACCGGGAGTCTTGTCATTTTGAAGAGACTGAATTGCATTTTTGATCTCACCCTTGGAAATATCTTGGCTTGGAGCAGTTGCCTCATTCTCTTCAATTTTCTTTGGAATGATATCCTTGATTGCCTTTCTTGCATTCGAGCAGCCCTCCCCCTTACTTTCTGATGTAAACGGATCTTTATAGAATCTAAAAAAGATGCCTTTAATGTCCTCTAGATCAGAGATGGGGTTTCCTTCATGTTGAATCTGCTCTATGTGTTCTTTGATATGCTTTTCCTTTATCATCTTGAAGAAATTTTTGAGCCTTTGTCACCAATTTCTAGCTAGTTAAGCTTGGCTCTTAACTTGAGCCCTTGATTTTTTTAGTTTTGTAGCCTTCTAAAGGAATCCTTAACATTCCTATATTGTTCCCCAATGACTTCATTCTCTGGCTCATTTTGAAGATCAGATTCAACTTGAAGGAGCTTCTCTTGGAGCAATCCCTCCTTCCTCCTCCCATCAAGGGTTTTTTTCTTTCCTATCAGCTGGAACAAGGATTTCCAACCTTTTGTGTTTAGCTCCCATCTCTCGATGGCCCCCAACCCCTTGTGCATCCATAGGTTAATGTTTCTAAGAGATTTAATTGTAGCCACATGGTCATTATCATGGAGCAGCCTCGTGTTAAGGAGGAAGCTCCCTTTTTTCTTGCTACACTTTTGCCCCACTTTTAGGAGAAGCCTTATTCTTATTAGGTGATGATTTGAGAGCATATATGGGTGGAATTCTACTTTGCAACCATCCCTCAACAGATCAGGGATGTAGTGATCTTTATTAAAGTAGAACCTATCCAACCTACAGTAGATTATTTTGCTCTCCTTTTGGGCGTTACACCATGTGTACCAAATGTTGGGGCAGTCCTTTTTTCCACCTTCAATGGGATCAATCAGATTCAATTTGGACTTCATTTTCAGCCAAAAGAATTTTTCATTACCCTTCCAATCGATATCCAGACCCCCATGCTTATCCTCCTTGTTTTCAATCATGTTGAAATCTCCACCCAAGATTCATGGCACATCACTGAGGTCACAAAGCCATTTCCACAACTTGATTCTTTCCCCATGTTGTTTTGGGGCATAAATCAAACATATCCCAAATGAGTGGTCATTCTTTTTCATGGTGATCCAAACCCCCTTGTTGCAAGGGGAAGTTATGAACCCAGAGAAAAACTGACTCCATTCACTAGAGATGATGATGGAAACATCTCCTCTACCCTTTTCATGCTGAGTGGAGAAGTGAGTGGCCCCACTCCAAACAAAATTAAGATTGGTTTCGAGGGTAAACCCAATAGATTTTATTTCCTGCAGCAACACAACATTTTTGTTCTTGCATTGGTTTAAAAATCTTCTAACAATCTGTTTCCTATCAGGGGTTTCCAGCCCCCCAACATTCCACGAAATACAATTAAGATTCATTATTGTTAAGAGGGTTGGGGGTCTCTTTGTCTGCTCTGAAGGATTCAAAGCATTTTGGCACTTTAGGTTCAACTTCCATCTTTTTAGCTATTGGAATTTGGATAACCGTGTTTCTCTTTTTCCTTTTTGTATGTGGGAGGACCATCAAGTTCCCATTGCCTACAGGGATTATCTTGTCCTTGTATTTCCTTGGCCTCCCCCTTGGCTTGTGAATCTGCTTAGGTTTGGAGATGTTTTCCTCCTCCATGGTTCCCTTAAGAGCCAGATCCTTTTCACAGTCTGAAGTTACAAGGACTATCCGAGGATCAATGTTGTCACGAATATTCTGGCAGCCATAAGAGGTTCCTGATACACTCACCTTCTTACTATTTGAACTTGAGACAACTGGGTATATTTCTCTCCCATCCTGACCTCTGCCACCAAGCAACACTCCACTACCCACTGAAGTATCATCGGTGCATTGAGTGCAAGGGGTGGGAGGGAGAATTTTTGTTTCGGTCCCTTCCACCACAACAGGCCGACTAGTATCCAATCCATCTGTGGTACTTGGTGGAGTACGGGAGGGTTGAGTGCTAGCCTCAAAGGCCGTTATGATCTCTTGAATGTTGGCAAGCTTATCCTTATTAGTAGGAGCTACTTCTTTGTTATTTTCCACTTTATGCAATCTGAAATTTTTGAGGAGAAAGGTTTGTTCCTCTGCTCCCCAATCTCTTTCAACCCCATAATCTTGCATCCATTTTTTAGTCTGTCCAACACCAATTGTTGGGAATTTTTCTTCACCCTTGCATTGTTGGATGTTTCCTGGGGGACAACAACAGAGGGTTCCAATTGTCTTGTGGCTAGGGCCTCGACTGGTGACCAATCAAGTGGGGCAAGAGGACCACCATTTCTTGGTTCAATTTCATCTTCTCCATCAGAGTCACTGAGTGAGTCTGTATCCATACTACCATCCTCACTATCTTCTTGGGGCTCAAAACTTCCACCTGAGAAGTCAGTTATTACTTCTCCCCTCAGGGATTCATAGGTTTCAGTATTTTCTTCAAGATTTGGTACAGTGTGCTCTTCATTTCCATTATTGGGTACATGATTTTGTTCTGGTATGTCCATAGGCCAGGAACCGTCACACACACCTTTTTTGAGGGTTTTGTCTTCCTTGTCTCCACCCTTCTGGGTTTCAACAAGGGTGCTCATATTAGCATGAATACTTGGATTTACATCTGTGAAGCCTGCATGACTATCTTTGTTTCCAAAATTTAACTTCTTACCAACATGGTTTTTTGAGATTAACGGGTAGTTCCTCCTTACATGCCCCTCCCTACGACATAAGTAGCAGGCATTGAGGCCACCTAGTACCTCTAGTGGACACTCTGTGTCCCCAGTATCCAGTTTAAGCAATAGTATGTCGAGTAAATCAACACCCAAAAGGATGGAGACTAAGGCCCTCATGTCAGTGTGAGGAAGGGCTGATTTTGTGTTATTAATCCTAAGAACTTTTCCATATGGCTTGATCAGGAGAGGGAGGAAATTCCAGATTTTGGGAGGCAAGTTTTTGATAACTAACCATCTAGGGCTCAAAAGAGCCAAAATTTCATCATTATTGGCATCTGGCGACCAGGCCAGTGCCCTAAAAATATTTTTTCCAACACTCCAAAACTGTTTATTAAGCACCGGGTTTGCATTTTGTGATTTTTGAAGAAAATTACAAAAATCCCTTTTTGGATCATTCTGCAGTATGAGAAATGTAACCCTAACTTTTTTCCCCAAACATTATTTAGCCAGGCATCCATATAATTCCTCACTGAAACCCTACTGGTGTCCACGACGGCCAAGAAAATCCCTATGTTTTTGAGTTTTAAATCTTGCTCACCCAAAACTTGACACAAAATGGAATTCAGAGAAATAATGTCAATTTTAGGGGCCTCAGAGGAACACTTACCTCTTCCACCCTCTCCATTCCTAAGCCTGTTGCTTGTCTCCACCACAAATTTGGCCCCTTCAGCAAACACAACACTTTCTTTGGCCACAATGTCTCAGAATGACTTCGCCTGCCCAGTTGGAGCCCCATTTGAAACACCACTGCCTCCATCTGGGGGGTCCGACACCCCATCCATCAAAAGCTTTCAATGCCAACCAAACTTTGCAAGTACTGAATCAGAAAACCTCCCTTCCACACCACGACAGGGACGCCGCCACTCGACGCCCAACATAGAGGAGGACTAGGCCTCCTCTGCCCATGCGTGCAGAACCCTTGTTCAGCGTACTAAACAGGAACCCCAATTTGTAGAGCATCTATTTTTTTGTCATTTTCATATGTCTTTTAAATAATGTGTTTTTTTTAATGAATTTTTCGTATTCCATTATATATATATATATATATAAGTTCAGAGAGAAGAGAAGAAAGTGATAGAGAAATAAGAAACAAAGGAAGATAGATATTGAGAGGTAATGAGAAACATAGGAGCTTAATTATCTTTCTGATTTAGAGGTTTTATTTAAATCATGCTTGGATCCCTGTAAGTGGATGCATAGTTTATTTAAAATTATCACTTCTCACTTGAGACCTTTTTTGAACAAACAACATCATTTGCTAAATTACCTACCAATTGACCTCATGTATTGCACAAATATATGCAAAATAGAGACCAACACTTTCCCTAATTGACCTTCCACACCTCTTCGGCGTACCCATTGCACATCAAGTTGCAATTGCTAGTTTATTTTCATTTTACATAAAAAAATGAAGAGATTGAGGGCATTGAAATCTCTTCATTAATAGGAGTTACCGTGTGCCCCCTTTTTAGTGAGAAGAACAACAACTAACTCTATTTTTGTGGGGACATACTCTTCAAACTGAATGGAAGCTATTTTAGCAATTCTAAAGAAGAATTCATCGGTCAATCTCTCACATCCCAAATGAGCTTTGATAATATTCTCAAATGGTGCTCTATACTGGTTTGCTACAAATCTTCCAAACATCTTTTCTTCCTCTCTTTTCCAATGTGTCATAGAATAGAGTGGAATTCCTCCCAACACCTTCATATTCTCTACTTTGAATGTTCCCTCTCTCTTCACAATGCTCTCCATCTCTTCTAAATTGGGACCATACCATGGTATATAGAATGATTCCCATTTCTCTTTTTCAATAATACCCTGCCAAAAAATAATAATAATAATAATAATCTAAAACTAAATTTTTAAGGAAATATTGAAAATTTCCTTTACAAAACAAATAACCATATTGAAATATCCCTAAACTAAAACTCATTCTAAGGTGTGGGAAAACCATGAATTATAGAAAGAGAAAGAGTATGCATTTATAAACCTCATTGACTAGTTCCTCAAATGCATACTCAAAGTGGCGCGCAATATATCCTAATGTTCCTTGCTCCTCCATTAGTTGGGTGCCTGCATTACGACCCACCAGAGATATGAACAGACATCCCCCATCAACAATCTCTCTTGCTCGGGCATTTAGAAACCCTGTGAAGTCTGTGTTAAACTGGTGTAGATACGCAGCACCCACTGCCTCCTCGCAATCACTTGAAACATACACACGAGGAGACCTCCTCTGTTGAACACTCTCTGGAACCTGCATTTACATCTTGTCATCTCACTCCCCTACACCACAACATTATACTCATGTATGGAGAAATCATCACTTTTATTACTCACCTGTGAAATCCAGTGGAGACTGGTAGAAGAATGACAGAAATGCAGACTTTTCTGTGGAAAGAGTTGTTTGAAATGCGATCCACACACAGCCGCTGCAAAGTAAGATCTTGCGGCCACTGGATTGTTATAATCACAAACAAGATTACCGTCTGCATCGGTAAAACCTTGTCGGCGCGGAGGCAACATTCGAAACAGCAAATTGAAATCATTTGACGGAAGGTCGGTGAAATAAACCTGAAATTCTGGTATCTCCCCTTCCTCAAATGAGCATTGCAGAGCTCTGACAATGGTGTCTGCTACCAGAAGTGTATTTCGCCCAGTTCCACACCCGAAATCTGCTATCCTAATAATACCTTCCATATTGAACTTCAATCTCATATTCTCATAAATGCTGCGCTCCAGAATTGGTTTCACGGCTTCAACTATCTTTAACTACACCAGGAAATTTTCCAAAATCCAGATTTAGTAGAATAACACAGATATCATTGTAGTTGAGGTGAAAAAAATAAGAAAAACGTGAAAAAATAGTTATTCTGGCAAAGGAAGAGCTCAAACAGTAACAAGTCACATTTCTAAGCAGAAAAAAATGCCAAGAACAGTAAGTCAGTCTTTCGAATTCCAAGTTACTCCACAAGAGAAGTAAAAGAAATTGAATGGATGTTTTGTACCTGACATGAAGAATTGTTGGCATAACTGGAATCTCCATCTCCGCCCTTCATTCCAAGCAGTTTTTCCATGTCCAGTTTAGAGTGAATTTGAGACTGAGATTTGGGCACCTCCATTAAGATGGCTTACTTGACTTATGAGCTTTGTTCTGAACAAGCTCACTCAAACGAATGGCTATCTATGCCTTATTGGCTCTAGGACGTCCATATTTATAATCGTTGATTGGATGGGATTTGCTGGTGACGTCATTGGTTACGTTATTTTGAGACATAATTGCTCACAGTTTTAGAATGGGATTTGTTTTTTCTTCACATTTTCCTTAAACTTAAAAAGTAGGGTAACGTTGATTGATACAGCTAGCGATATACGCGTTTAAGAGCTATTTGTTAATGAAGCACCGAAGAATTCCGGATAATGATTCCAAAATAAGAAAGTAAATTTACTAGAATGACTAGTGTGATTGCATCATGATGCTGTCTAATTTTGCATCACTTTTTAATGATGTAATGTAAACCAACCACTATAAGAATTTTACTATAAGAATTTGGGATAATGATTCCAAAACAAGAAACTAAATTTACGAGAATGATTAGTGTGATTGATGATGCAATGCAAACCTACAGCCGTCTAATTTTGCATCACTTTTTAATGATGCAATGTAAACCTACCACTATAAGAATTCGGGATAATGATTCCAAAACAAGAAAGCAAATTTACGGGAATGACTAGTGTGATTGATGATGCAATGCAAACCTACAGCTGTCCAATTTTGCATCACTTTTTAATGCTGCAATGTAAACCTACCACTATGCAATTTTTTATCACTTTCATTTTTAGGATTGTAATGCAATAAGTGCCACGTAGGGGGAGTTGTGGTTCAAGTTGAGCTTGATATATCATAGGTTAAATTCTTATACATTGAACAATGTAAGTGCTATGTAGGGGGAGTATGTGGTTCACGTAAGACAAAAATAATGATTAAGATTGAATAAAATTTTGATTTAGCTTAAATAACTGTTATATAATATCTTCATCACCATAAAAATATAAATGGAGATAAAGAACATTCACGATAGATTTGTCTTTTTAATAACATGATTAATTTGATTGTCAATTGAGTTAGAAAAAGAACCTAGGGTTTATTGGGGTAGGAGTTGTTTATAGAATCTTTTGAGAATATTTCTTTTTCTATTTAAACTTAAAGATGCTACTAATAACATAGAAGAAATATCAATATAACTAGATGTATTAGAAATGACCAATTTTGAGTACTACTAATTCAACATTTAGATTTAATGAAGAATCAATTAGAAATATTTTATTTATGAATTTGCTAAGTCAGGAGAAGAGAAAATAGGACAATCTCCAATGTAATTGAATATTTCAAAAGACTTATTTGTATTGTGTAAAAAGGCCCAAATTTATTCTTCAAAATCAAGAGCAAGTGAGTTGCAAAATATTGAAAGTTGTGTCATGAAATAATACATTAGCAATCCTAGTAAGAATTAAAATCATGTAGTTCATTGTTTGTTGTTGGTTGCAACCTTTTGATGAACACCTCTAGCAAATCCACGAGCTTTTAGATAGTCCCATATATGCTCTATCTTCTTTTGTAGAATTTAATTTTTGCTATTTTTAATAACCATTCAATGAAATGCCTTATACAATCCATTCACTAACATGATCAAATGAGTCTTGCTTTCTAAAAATAATTGTGAGAAAGGTATGCAAACCATCTCTTAGAATCAATGAATTCAACCAAAATATTAAGACATTCATGGGATGAGTGCATTCAACCAAAAGATGAAAACATCCTTGAAATCATGGACCCCCAAAATTTGTTATTTTTTTATTATAAAATATATTATCAAGATTCTTTATTAGAATTAACCATGGAATGTCATTAAAAGTAATAATATATCTAAAGATACAACTATTGGAAGCCAAGAAGGGAACAAACATGGATAACATGTAGGGGGGCATATAGACATGAAATTTCCAGCCAAAGCTAAATTTGTAACTCTTTGACATAATTCCTCAAAGAGATGTGGTCTTATAGAATATTGTGATTGTAGGGTATGCACAAAATAGATTTTGTAAGGATGCTCATAAAATATCTAAATTAATGGAGCACTCTAGTACATATCCTGATGTATGCTTTGTTTGTATTCTATGTGTGTAGGCATACAAGTTTAGTGGACAAGGGTTGCACATATTTCAATCATGAGTAACCTGTATTGCATTACATGGGAAGAGTGATATATGATAAAACATATAGGTTTTGGAAAAAATATGGTGTTGCATATGTAGAGGAATTCTACTTGCAATTTCATTTATTTATTGTTACATTTGTAAAGCCTCAACTTATTTGCATTTCCCTTTGTTAATATTTTTGTATTTTTGGTGAAATGTGAAATGTTTGATTAAGAAGTTATATCTTTGGAATAGGTGAATTGCATTGTTAATTAATCTTAAATAATATAAACAATTGCCATTATAGGATACTATTCAACATGTAATATATCATTTTGTTGTGATTTTGTATTTTGTTCATAGTTGCAAGTTAAGCTCTTTGACATAGTTATAGAATATTTAAAAAAAATCTAAGCTTAGCCAATAATTATGCCAATAAACTTGTGTTACTATAATCTAGTACTTCAAAATATAGACCAAGCTAATGGCCTTCAACTTGTTTCATGAGTTTTAAAAAAATCTCTTTCAGAGTCAAATTAATGTTATGTAGGTATTACCATGATGACAATGAATCCATGACCTTGTTTACTCTGAGGAATTTGTAGATCAAAAGTAAAGCAAGGAAAGAGCCTAGGTACAACCTATACATGAGAAGCTAAAACTTAATATTTTTTATTAGTAACTTAGACTATCTTTAAATCATGTATATATAGAAACAATAACACAAATTTGGCAACTCGTTTGAAACTTGCAATTCTCAAAAAATTAAACAAGGAAAATTGATATACAAGTAAAAGGGTTGTCAATATAGCCTACATTAACCTAATAAAAAATAAAAAATTGTGAGCTAAACATTTCTACAAACTTAATGAATATATAATAAGTTAATCAAAAAATTAATGTAGAATAAAATAACTACTACCCTACGGTTGAGTTAGGTGGAGGTGCTCAAATGGAAAGGGTGTCACATTTGGCCTCCTAGTAGTTTAGATGGGGATTGTGTTGAGCTAGATAAGATTTTAGTAAAGATAGTTTGTTGCTCTTTATGGAAAAGGGATGTCTTAGCTTGGGCCCTACATCCTAAAGGGGTTTTTTTTGGTGGTAGTTGGGCACCATGAATTGGATGGAAGGAAGTAGGGGGCAGATGAAATCCCTAGGTGGAAATATGTATGGAATTTTTTTTTGTGTCCCAAGTACAACTTCTTCCTTTGGTTAGTGGCTCATGATATATGTCTTACTTGGGAGAATCTTCTAAAGAGGGGTTTTTAGGGGCCATCTATATGTTTTCTATGTGGAAGTAGTGAGGAGTCTTCTTCACATGTTTTCTTCCAATGCTCCTTTTCTAGATCTATTTGGAATTTATGGTGGGAGGTCTGGAGGCACCCATGTGTGGATGCCCTTTCCATTTTTGTGTTTTGGAAGTCTTTGGGGAGACTCCAAGCTATTTCATTTCCTCTCCAAATTGTGTGGTTTTTGGGACCTTCATGCATTCTTTGGTAGATTTGGTTGGAGTGGAATCGTAGGATTTTCTATGATAAAAAGTTGGTGGTTTCCCCAGTTTGGCAATGCATTCTTGGTATGTTTCAGGAGATTGTTTCAACTAAGTGTGATGTTGGTACTCCCCTGAATGTTGAGGAGGCTAAGGTGTTTCTTGGTCTAGTACTGAATGGTCTCAGTTTGAAGAAGGCTTGTTCCATTGGAAGAAGATGCCCAAAACAAAAAATTCAAAGAGAAGGTAGATGGTCTCCACTTCCTACTGGAATTTTGAAAATTAATACTAATGGATCTTCTAGGGGAAATCCAGGTTATGTTGGTGTGGGAGGATAGGGGAGAGATAGTTTTGGGGTTGTCCTCATCTTCTTCTCCAAGTATCATGGTATCTAGACTAATAACCTCATGGTGGATTTGGTTATTCTTGTTGCTATGGAAAAGGCCTATTCCCTTGGTTGGCATGTAAGATCATTTGTGAATATGATTCACAAATCACGATTAACTTGTTAAATAGGCAGAACATTGATGGGTTGAACTAGCAATTGTTGTCTACTATGTGACATATTCACCAGTTGTGCAACACACTTGAGATGGTATTTTTTTCATATTCCTCGGGAATGGAACAATGTGGCTAATTGTCTATCTAAATGGGCTTCTAAGTTTAGGGATGATTGGAAGGTGGATGAGTGGGAGTAACTTCATAGTGGATGTGCTCATAAATTGCAAAGTTTGCTTCAGGAGGATATGTGTGGTCCTTGATTAGGCTCTAGTTGTCTTGGTTGGGTGGGTTCTTGTTCATTGGTTCTTGGTGGTTAGATGTGCTTTGTTGCCTATTGAAAATTTTATTTATATAGTTCATTTTCTCTAATTC
Source organism: Sequoia sempervirens (assembly GCA_007258455.2). Classification (NCBI taxonomy): domain Eukaryota; kingdom Viridiplantae; phylum Streptophyta; class Pinopsida; order Cupressales; family Cupressaceae; genus Sequoia; species Sequoia sempervirens. Next base: position 66,503 of record VDFB02033104.1, read on the forward strand.
TTCCTATCCTAAATCATTTTCTTCATGTCTTAATTAAATGAACAAATTTAATTAGTTTGTTTTATTTAATTAACCTTCTCTTATTAAATTCAAATTTAAGCACATGTCTACAAACTTCTCACCTTCCACCTCATCATGTGTCTTAAGAAATTGAATATTTCTAATATTTAATTTAGCATTTATCCTCAACAAAATTCTAACTAATTTGGGACACTTGGCCTTCTTATCCATTTTATTCCTCCTCACTTGGCATTTTGTTCTTATGAAGGGAACACTCTCCTCTTTTCTCTCTAACCTCTTCATCTTCAACTGTCCATTCTCCAAATTGAATCCAGACCATTGGTTTCTACCACCTAAGGTCGTGCCTTGGAAAATCTATAAATAAGGCTTCATTCTACAGCAAAAGGGATCCCAATCTTCAGCAATTACACTCTACAAAATTTTCATTAGCATTATCATTTGAGCATTTAGAATTAGTATTGTAGCATCAAGTAGATTAATCATGGCATTTTCATTAGCAACATCTTAATTATAACAATATCATTATCTCATTTTAATTAGCAGCATCATAATTTTTGCATATCATTTACAGCTAGTTTAACAATCAATGTAATGTAGGCAATATATCTTGTATTTCCAGCATCTCTCATTCTTCAGATTGTCATTTGGAAAGTCATGTTCACAAACAATTTGAGAGCAAAATGATTTAAAGAATCCTTCGAGATAGAGGAGAAGGAGACACCATTGAGGAATTGTTTTGTTTCAATTTGATTTGTTATTTGAAATCCTTGATATAATGTTTCATTAGTGTGTTGTATAGGTTTATATACTTATTCACTTTATTTTACATACACACATAACCTAGTTGACAACATAGTAGGTTGGCAACATTTTGATCATTGAAAGAGCTTGAATTTGAAGAGTTATTTGCAGCTATAGAGAATTTGATATTGATTTCAATGGTGATAATTTAAAAATCCCACAATTTCGAGGATGAGCTTCAATTCACTTGTACTTTCCAAGTGCTAAGGCATCTTTCACCTAGTTTTTCATCATCTTTCTTGAACCATCATATTGACTTAGAATTTGATAGGCTCTTTAGATGCAATTGATCTTTCTTTCACAATATCAATTTTAAGTACATACTTTCCCCCCACTACCAACACATCCTGTTGATGAGAATGCCAACATAAACAAGGATGAAATGAATCCCAATCACCTGTAATTTTTATTTCTCATCACCAAATCCCTCTATAATTTTCTGAATAAAAATATTTCTATCTAAAATTGCACTGGCTAAGAGATGGACATATTCAAAGAAAAAAATCATATCTATTACCCTTTAGGGGTGGTCGTGAAGCAATTCTTGGAGTCTAGCATTCATATTAAGAATCATGATGGTCCTTGCTTGTAATCCATAGAAAATGTCAGTTTGATTGACTGCAATCTGCATCCAACCACAAGAAGTGGATCAGAGGTATAATTTGTAATGAGTGAAACCTCAAGCTGAAGTTGCACCTCCCTAAGCAAGTGATATTCAATGACTTGGAGCTACTCAAGAAAGAATGGAATCTAACTAATAGTTGGGTGATCCCACAAAACTAGTTTACAATTCTATTGAGGGAGCAAGATTGCAAAAAATGTCCCCATGAAAAAAATTGGGTTTTGGGGGTTCAAACGAACTTAGGGTCTAAACAAACCCAATAAGGGTTCACTTGAACCCCCCCTTCGAGCGAACCCTATTAAATGTTAGGTCCCACATATTTCATATTTCTCAAAATAAAAAACAAAGAGAAATTTTGTAGAAAGGGGGGTTCACTCGAACTTGGGTTCATTCAAACCCCCCTTTTCCCCCCTTCTCCCCCTCTGGCACAAAAAATCTACAAAATTTTTCCCTTCGAAGCTCAAGTTGAGGATGAAAATGGAGGAACTTCATAGACCCAACTGGAGATGGTAGTCCTCGAAATGAGCTATCCATCGAATATAATTTTAATATGTTTTGGTTTTATTGTGTATTTATTTTTTTAGTTTGATTAAACATAGGTTTTTCACAAAAATCAAGCTCTTTATTCTACGCATGTGGAAAAATAGTAGATTATCAAAATAAAATTCTAAAAAATATGTGCAAGCTAGGTATTGATGTCCTTGATCCGTTAAAAAAAAAAATTGAATTCGATATATACAAAAAAATTTGTATACGGTCCATCTATGTCTGAATTGTAATTGGTTTGACTTTGAAACTTAATTAAGGAAATAATATTCAATAAAACACTATAAAACCAAATGAAAGGGTTAGATATCATAGCTACAAATCTACATTAAAAAGAAATAGAATTTTATCCTTCGTAGAAAAAAGATCACTCCTTAAAAATGGTGTTTACTGATAAAAACTAGTTTTTGAAGGAGATGGAAAAAGAAGTACAAATTCCAAAAAAATTCAAAACAAATTATTTAGAATCTATAGAAAAAATGTCACAAATCACTAGTTTGCATTATCTTTAAATTTCTTGCGGTTTAGCCACTATAGGTGTCCAAAAGTGACCAAAAGTGAAGATTTAGTTAGAAAAAATCAGTTCAGTATCCAATTTGGCCAAAAATTGTAAACCAATATTGTGGGATCACCTAGTCCTATGGAGTAGTTTTCTGTTAGCAGGTTTCTTTTTCTATTATTTGGGTTCTTTGGGGTATGCATGTTTGTCTTTCTAAGGCCTTTGTGTCATTTTAGTTTAAATAATCTATGACTATTTCTATTTTGCTTGGTGCTATTTTTTGGTAGGCCTATTGCCCTTTGTCTTTGCTTAAACTAGTGGACATGTTGGCCTTTGTCTTTGCTTGAACTAGTGGGTCTGTTGGCCTTGTTTTTGGGGGGGGGATTAGGGTCCTTACCTTGCTTTTTTAATTAAAAAATTATATTTATTAAATAATTATATTTCAAAACCATCATGCATGGGTGTAATGGTTTATAAACTACCCCAAAAAAATTATATAAATTATTTATGTGAGACTTGAAAAGGGCATAGAGTTCACTTAGGGAAGAAGTTAGGTTGGTGGGTTATGGGCATAGGATGAGAAGCATGCAATAAGTTTCCAAATTGACATACAATGTATATTCAAGATTGTCCTTGCTAAGAATGTGATGCATTAGCATTGATGTAATTCATGGCCATATTTTGTATGTGATTACACATTTTATATGGTGAGAGTGGCCATTTAAAAGTATCTAAGTTATATAACTATTAAATACATTGTAATTAAAATATTTATAGAAATCATATATGAATCCAAATGTCTATGTTTTAATGCTTTTGATCAAATTATAATAATAATTTATTTAGATTACATTTATTACAACATATTAAATTATTAAATATTTAAACTACACTTGATTACAACATTAAAGAAACAACATAGGAGATACCAAAATGCTATAAAGAGTGGACAAAAGCAATGCAACATTCTAACATATTAAGAGATAAAAATTCTTAGAAGAAAAATGAGACATGGCTTCATCTGAAAGCATAAATAATGAGTCCAAGATTTCAATTAGAGAGAGTTAGTATGAATAATTAATCTATTCACTATACTTAAGTGTACTTAGGTTGATGAGGTTAGAGAACATCTTGTCTAATTGAATGTGCAACCTTTAAGCCTCTTGAGGTTACCAACTTGTTTGGTAAACCTCATACACATACCTTTTTGAGATTGTAAGTTTTTCGATCTCACTTCAAAGGTCAGTCAACACTTAGAACACAAGGTTGATGACATGGTCATATAGGTTGTTGGTTTGCACACACCAAATTTTCCTAAAGTTAACACCTATAGGACACTTGTCTACTTGTTTGTGCCACATTATGGGGAACTTGTCAATCCAGCTCATAGGTGGATTGCCTCATCCTTGCCTATATATGCAAGGTCTTGTATTCATTGTAATTTGGGTCGTCCAATACAACATTGCATATTGTTCACTTGTTCTTGTCTTTTATCTCCTAGAATCTCCTAATTTCTTATATGGTATGAGAGCATGTATTGGAGATTTTTATAGGTCATAGTTGAACAGCTTTTTTGTATTTAGTCGAATCTCCATTATGAGGCTCAGATTTTAGGACTGTTGTTTTTTTTATTTATAGGTGTTTTATCATTGTTGTAGGTCATTATTTTCCTATCACAGTTTTCAAGACATTTGGTGGCTATTTCATCATTGTTGCAGGTTCATGGTGTGCAGAGGTGGCTTGTGAAAGGCAGTGAGGCCATGCCAATCTATAGGAATTGCAAGAATTGTGGCCTATCAATCTATATGTAGGTGCAGATCTGCAACATCTCTCTTTTTTCCATCAGCCTGTTGCTTCTTTCACCAAGCGGCATCATTCCCACCACCTTGCATCGACAGCTACATTCCCACCACAGACGTTGCCCAGATATTTGGGCTTCGCTCAACATTCCCTTAGTGGCCAAGACGCGGTCAACCACAAGCCTTGTGGTCAATTGAATCAGCCTTTTTTGACCCCTCAAATGCTACGCTGTGCGGCCTGCTGATGTATGGTGCAACCTGTGTTGGCAATTTGTGGTCTGATTATCATGCGAGCATGAAGATTTTGCACTCAAGAGGCCACGATATTGTGGCGGCTTAAATATGCAAGGGAGGTTTGAAATCTGTGAAGCAATTACCTTGGCTTTGAACGCTACTGAAATTTGAAATTTGTGCAGGCTTTGGACATTTATGCAAGCTTTGGAAGAGTTGTTCAATCTTTTCAAGCCATGATTCAACCTTGGAAGTCCACGGTTTAAGCTTGTGAGGTAGCGATTGAAACATGAATCTGATTTCAATGCAAGTCGTGATATCTCTGACACGAGATATCTGATTTCTATGTTGTAAATTATATTTATTTGTTGTGAATTCATTTCAAACTGTGCACATGCCCTCCTAAAGCGGCCAGCTCCTCCTCCACACCCCTGAAAGGGCAAAATTTCTTAAGATGTTGCATGTGTTCCATTAACTCGACTTTGATCAGTTTTGGAGGCATGAACTTGGGCAGTTATTGCCCCATATTTCTTTGCAACTCATCGACCAAGTCAAAAGGCTCAAGCACGTGGTGTATTTTTTTGCTTTTATTCATAAATGTGTCATTTTACATTAATGTTTTGGTTAGCAGTTTAGATTAATTCCCCAATCAAAGGAGGTGAATTTTTTTTTTTAATAGTTAAAATTTTGTAAAAGAAAAGCTATTCTTTTTCTTTTGAAATGAATGTGGCAAAGGGAAAGTGATAGGGGGAGGTTGAAATTTTTTTGTCTTATTTAAAATTTTGTAAAAGAGGAGTCAATTTTTCCTTTTGCAATGAATTTGACAAAAGGGGGTCATTCCTTGAATAAGGGGATTTTAAGTTTGTATTTTTGTCTTTTACTGAGGTTTGCAAGACATAACTTAATCTTGTCTTCTTAATCAACCTCATGACAATAAACTTGTAAGAACTCATTAGCCAAAAGCTTGTAAAGGCACTCATATAAAGTGCCACAAACTGAATGTGTGAAGGGAATTTGGGAAATTATTGTACTTACACTAAATTGTAAAGTGTAATGGGGGGTTGTACCATCACAACAATGGATCCTTATATTTCTCACCTCATGTAAGTGTGTCTTGCAACACACCCTTTCTTAATTTTTTGTACATCTCTACATTCCTTCCATACTCTTGATTTTAGTTAGTTCTACTTACATTCTCTTAGCATTAAGGGGGTGATATGATGTGTTATACTAATGCTTCTTTCAATGAAGCAGTGGAGGAATCTTCTTTTTGGGAGGCCTCATGAACCTTCTATCTTGATCTCCCATATGGGGGATTATTTCGATGGATCACAATTTGAGATTCTAGTACTCCTCATCTCAATACTATCTATATTATTGACTTCATAGAGTTTGATGAACTTTGTGTACATTGGTTTAGTGTTTATATGTTCACTCATGTAGTATTTTGTACCTCACATCAAGATATATATTACTTGGGGATCCATTGATTCCACCAAATACTAATTCTTCATTGGTAGAGTTTACAACTTCGACATGCTTGAAGAGTTCTTCATCATCATGTTTCTATCATTAAGGGATATATTTTCAGAAGGTCTTAAATCATTATAATTCTTTTATTGAGAGATTAATTTTATTCCCATTGGGTTTTCTCCTTTTTCTCCATTATGAGAGAATGCATTGTACATGGGTACCAACATGTACTCTAGATGGGACCCATTTCTATCTATTTGTACTTTTTTTTATCTCCCCAAGTATCACTTAAGGGGGGTGTTACTGTGAATAAATAATCTGTTCATTATACTTAAGTGTACTTAGGTTAATGAGGTTAGAAAACATCTTGTCCAACTGAATGTGCAATCTTTAAGCCTCTTGAGGTTACCAAGTTTTTTGCTAAACCTCATGCACATACCTTCTTGAGGTTGGAAGTCTTTTCGTCTCACCTCAAAAGGTCACTCAACACTTGGAACATAAGGTTGATGACTTGGTCATAGAGGTTGTTGATTTGCACACTCCGAGTGTTCCTAAAGTTAAGACTTATAGTACACTTGTCTACTCATTTGTGCCACATTATGGGGCACATTTCAATCCACCTCATAGGTAAATTTCCTCATCCTTTCCTATATATGCAAGGCCTTGAACTCATTGTAATTTGGTTCGTCTAATACAATATTACATATGATTCATTTGCGTTTGTCTTTTATCTCCTTGATTCTCCTAGTTTCTTAGAGCGAGCAGTTAAAATATTCAAATACAAAGGTTGAAGCTAAATTATAATTAATATGAATTTCTTAGATATGATAATTTTTAATAATATATGATTGGATAAATATAACATTTAATCACTAATAATTTAGAACATGTTTATCTCACTCTAGAAGTTATATCTTAAGTGACTAAATCAGTTTTAGAAATAGAAAGTGCTAGATACATATCATAGGGTAAATTACACTATAGGGTGAATCCACAATAGTGGTTTACAATTTTATGGAGGAAGGAAAACTGAGAAAAAATGACCCCATGGAAAAAAAATGGTTTTAGGGGTTTGAATGAACCTACATGTTCAACCGAACCAAAAAAGGGTTCGACTGAACTAGGGTTTGAGTGAACCCATTAATTATTGGGCCCACATTTCCCGCCCAAAAAAAAAAGGAAAAATGCATATTGAAGGGGGTTCGAATGAACCCTGGTTCGCTAGAACCCTTGGCGAACCCCTGTTTTCCCTAATTTTTGACCTTGTTCACACAAAAACCTAAATTTTACGCTTTGAACCTCAGGTTGAGGATGAAAATGGGGAAATCTTCACAAACCCAACTAGAATCAGGTAGTCCTCAACAAGCTATCCAATGAATATAATTTTAATATGTTTTGGTTTTATTATTTGTTTTTAAGTTTTATTAAACATAGGTTTTTCATCAAAAATGAAGGTTTCTATTCGCACATGTGGAAAAATAGCAGATTATCAAAAAAATTTGAAAATATGAGTGCACTAGATATTGAAGTCCTTGATCCAACAAAAAAATTGAATTTCAAAATATATAAAAAAATTACGGTTATCTGGGCTTATCTAAATTGTCATTAGTTTGACATAGAAACTTTAAGGACAAAATATTCAATAAAATACTATCTAACCAAGTGGAAGCACTAGATATCGAGTTACAAATCTAAATTCGAAAGAATTAGAATTTTATCCTTCATGGAAAAAAAGTTATGCATTATACGGTGTGCTCACTTTTTTAAAATGTTATTTTCTGAAAAAACCAATTTTTGGGAGATGGAAAAAGAAGTGAAATCTGATTCCAAATTTTTTTGAAAAAAATATTTTTAGAATCTAGACAAAATGTGATGAGATTGTAGTTTGCATCATCTTCAAATTCCTCATGGTTTAGCTACTATAGGTGCCCGAATGTGAAGATTTAGTTAAAAATAAAATTTTGTTTTGGCCAAAAATTATAAACCACTATTGTGGGATCACCCTATAATTTCCTTCGATCAAAGGGGTATGATAAGAAATGGTGATGACTTATCTATCTTTTCAAAGTCCTAAAGTTAGAAATACATTGTTGTCTAAAAAAAATAAAGTTAGAAATACATTTTTGTGCCAAAAAAATAATATATATTGTAGTGAGGATTTAGAGGATATATAAGTTCAAAGATCCCATTATCTACTTAAACACTAAAAACCATGAACACTATTAATTATGACATTCAAAATAAGATTACTATTAAAAAGTAAACAAATGTTACTATCAAATCACATAAGAAATTTATTTGACATACAAGAGTGGTTGTTATAATAGTTAAAAAGTATTGTAATATTTTGTTTATTAGCAAAGCTTGATATAATTTATAACACAAAACAAAACATTCATTTCTACAACCAATCATGTAATTTTAGGCATGACTTATAATTATATTTCTAAACCATAATTCATTAAATCTATATTTAATGCAGTTTCTTAAAATTTTAGTTATTGATTATAAATTATATTTTAAAATTAAAATGTAAATATGACTATTTAGCAATTTAATTTAATTTCTTTAAAGTATTTTTAAAATTAATGGTTTATATGAAATTAAAATTTATACAAAATAAAAATGAAATTAAAACTATATATATAGATTAAAAAAATTATCAATTTATTATAGAGATTTGATAGTTTTAATTTTAATTAATTGTAATATATAATTAGTAATATAAATTTAAATTAATTGTAGTACAAATGAGATATATGTTTAAAGAACAAGATATAGTACATATTATATAAAAATATATAATACCAAAAATAACATATACTATAAATTAGTCATTTGGTAGTCACTTATTATATAAGCATAATCTAATTGCATTTTACATAGAAAAATGAAGAGGTTGAGGACATTGAAATCTCTTCATTAATAGGAGTTACCCTATGCCTCTTTTTTAGTGATAAGAGCAACAGCTAACTCTATTTTTGTGGGGACATACTCTTCAAACTGAATAGAAGCTCTTTTAGCAATCCTAAAGAAGAATTCATCTACCAATCTCTCGCATCCCAAATGAGCTTCGACAATATTCTCAAATAGTGCTCTATATTGGTTTGCTACAAATCTTCCAAACATTTTTTCTTCCCCTCTTTTCCAATGTGTCATAGGGTGCATTGGAATTCCTCCCAAAACCTTCATATTCTCTATTTCGAATGATCCTTCTCTTTTCACAATGCTCTCCATCTCTTCTAAACTTGGACCAAACCAAGGTATGTAGAATGACTCCCATTTCTCTTTTTCAATAATACCCTGCCAATAAGAACTTCCATGTTATACCACAATATATATAATTTCAAAAATTATTTACTTCAAATATATTCATTTGCATTTTTAAAAACTCTGATGAAAGCCCTTATAAGATGATCGTTTTGAATTTGGGATTTCACCTCCTACAAAACAAGTAACCATACTGAAAAAAACCCTAAACTAAAACTCATTCTAGGATGAGGGAACGCCGTGAATTATAGAAAGAGAAAGAATATGCATTATATAAACCTCATTGACTAGTTCCTCAAATGCATACTCCAAGTGGCGCGCAATATATCCTAATGTTCCTTGCTCATCCATTAGTTGGGTGCCTGCATTACGACCCACCAGAGATATGAACACGCATCCCCCATCAACCATCTCTCTTGCTCGGGCATTTAGAAACGCTGTGAAGTCTGTGTTAAACTGGTGTAGATACGCAGCACCCACTTCCTCGTCGCAATCACTTGAAACATACACACGAGGAGACCTCCTCTGTTGAACACTCTTTGGAACCTGCATTTACATCTTATCATCTCACTGCCCTACACCACCACATCATACTCATGTATGGAGAAATCATCACTTTTATTACTCACCTGTGAAATCCAGTGGAGACTGGTAGAAGAATGACAGAAATGCAGGCTTTTCTGTGGAAAGAGTTGTCGGAAATGCGATCCACACACAGCCGCTGCAAAGTAAGATCTTGCAGCTACGGGAGTGTTATCACAGACAAGATTACCGTCTGCATCGGTAAAACCTTGTCGGCGCGGAGGCAACATTCGAAACAGCAAATTGAAATCATTTGACGGAAGGTCAGTGAAATAAACCTGAAATTCTGGTATTTCCCCTTCCTCAAATGAGCATTGCAGAGCTCTGACAATGGTGTCTGCTACTAGAAGTGTATTTCGCCCAGTTCCACACCCGAAATCTGCTATCCTAATAATACCTCCCACATTGAACTTCAATCTCATATTCTCATAAATGCTGCGTTCCAGAATTGGTTTCACAGCTTGAACTATCTTTAACTACACCAGCAAATTTTCCAAATCCAGATTTAGTAGAATAACACAGACTTCACTGTAGTTGAGGTGGAAAAACTAAGAAAAACGTGAAAATATAGTGGAAAATAGTTGTTCTGTTAAAGGAAGAGCTTAAACAGTAACAAGTCACATTTCTAAGCAGAAAAAAATGCCAAAGAACAATAAGACAGTCTTTCGAATTCCAAAAGTTACTAATAAGCACAAGAGAAGTAAAAGAAGTTGAATGGGTGTTTTGTACCTGACATGAAGAATTGTTGGCATAACTAGAATCTCCATCTCCTCCCTTCATTCCGAGCAGATTTTCCAGGTCCGGTTTAGACTGAATTTGAGAGTGAGATTTGAATACCTCCATTAAGATGGCTTACTTGACTTCTTAGCTTTGCTCTGAACAAGCTCACTCAAACGAATGGCTATCTATGCCTTATCACCTCTGGGACGTCCATATTTATAATCATTGTCTGGTGGGGATTTGCTGGTATCCGTTACGTTATTTTGATGACAGAATTGCTCTCATATTGATAGAATGGGATTTGTGGTGACATCACCGGTTACGTTATTTTGATGACATAATCGCTCTCACATTGATAGAATGGGATTTATGGTTTTTTTCACATTTCCTGTTTTTTCTTTCACATTTTCCTAACTTAAAAAAAGTAGGGTACTGTTGGTTTATACGGCTTACAATATACGCGTTCAACAGCTATTTGTTAATGAAGCACCGAAGAAATCGGGGTAATGATGCAATGCAAACCTACCACGAAGAAAGTAAGTATGATTCCAAAACAAGAAAGTAGGTTTACCATAATGCCGTGTGATAAATGATGCAATGCAAACTTACCGTCATGCACTTCTGCATCACTCTTTTTTAAGGATGCTAAATGCAATAAATGCCACGTAGGGGGAGTACTTGGTTCAAGGTGAGCTTGATGTATCACTAGTTAAATTCTTACACGTTAAGAGTACGAGGAAAGGCGAGTTGTATAATATTCAATGTAAGACAAAATTATGATAAGATTGGAATAGAATTTTGATTAGCTTAAGGAAGTGTCATATAATACCTCCATCAACATAAAAATATAAATGGGGACAAAGTATATTTAGGATAGATGTATCCTCTAAATGGCATGATTAATTTGATTGGCAATTGAGTTAAAAGAGGAATCTGGGTCAGTTTGTAGCAATTCTAACTTAAATATGTTACTAATAATATATAAGAAATAACAATATTATTAAATGGATTACTAATTCAACATTTAGATTTAATGAAGAATCAATTAGAATTATTTTGATTATAAATTTGTTATGTGAGGAGAAAGACAAACATGAAAATCTCCAATGTAATTGAATACTTCAAAAGACTAATATGTATTGTGTAAGAAGGCTCAAATCTATTCTTCAAAATCAAAAGCAAGTGTGTTGCAAAACATTGAAAGTTGTATCATGGAATAATACATCAACAATCCTAGCAAAAATTAAAATCATGTAGTTCATTGTCCGTTGTTGGTCGCTACCTTTTAGTGAACACCTCCAACAAATCCACAAGCTTTTAGATAGTCCCCTACATGTTCTATCTTCTTTTGTAGACTTTAATTTTTTCTATTTTTAATAACCATTCAATGAAATGTCTTATACAATCCATTCACTAAGATGATCAAAAGATTATTTCCCGTTGAAAATAATTGTGAGAAAGTTATGCAAACCATCTCTTAGAATCAATGTATTCAACCCAAATATTAAGGCACTCATGGGATGAGTGCATTCAACCAAAAGATGAAGACATCCTTGAAACCATGGACCCCTAAAATTTGCTAATATTTTTATTATAAAATATATTATCAAGATTTTATAAGGGAATGAACCATGGAATATCATTTAGAGGAATGAGATATCTAAATCTACAAATATTGGAAGCCATGAAGGAAACAAACATGGATAACAAGTATAATGAGCACATATAGACATGAAAGTTGTAGTTAAAGTTAAATATGTAACTTCCTTGGTAGACATGTATGTGAAATATAAAAGCGTAGACAAGATATACAAACTATTTGACATAACTCCTTAATTAGATGTGGTCTCATAGAATGTCATTTTTGCAGGATATGCACAAAATAGATTTTATAAGGATGCTCATAAAATATTTGAATTAGTGAAGCACTCTAGAACATATCCTGACATACGCTTTGTTTTTATTTTATGTGTCTGTAGCCATATAGATTTAGTGGACAAGGGTTGCACATATTTCAATCATAAGTAACCTATATTGCATTACATGGGAAGAGTGATATATGATCAAGCATACAGGTTTTGGAAAAATATGGTGTTACACATTTAGAGGGATTCTGCATGTAATTTCATTTATTTATTGTTGTGTGTAAAGCCTCAAATTCTTTGCATTCCCCTCCCTTAGTATTTTTGTATCTTTTTCACATGTAAATGGTTTGATTAAGAAATTATATTATTGGAATTGGTGAATTGCATTGTTAATTAATCTTATAAAATATAAACAATGTCCATAATAAGATATTATTCAACATGTAATATATCATTTTTTTATTTTGTATTAATTTTTGTTCATAGTTGCAAGTTGAGCTCTATGATGTAATTATAGATTTTTCTAAAATCTAAGATTAGCTTTAATAATTATGCCAATAAAGTTGAGTTATTATAAGAGTACCTCAAAATTTAGACTAAGCTAATGGCTTTCAACTTGTTTCATGAGTTTTACAAAACTCTCTTTTTGAGTCAAATTAATGTTATACGAGTATTGACTTGATACAATGAATCTATGATGTTGTTTATTCCAAGGAATTTATAGCCCAAAAGTAAAGCAAGACAAGAGCCTATTATATGAGAAGCTAAAAATTAATGCTTTTGATTAGTAACTTAGACTGTCTTTAAATCTTGCATAAATAGAAACAATAGCACAAATCTAACAACTTATTTGAAACTTACAAGTCTAAAATAAATAAAAAATGATATACAAATAAAAGGATTTTCAATGTCAATGTAGCATGCATTAATCCAATAAAATAAATAAATATATAAGCTATAAATTTCTACAAACCTAATTAATCATAAACTTGATGTGAAGTAAAATAAATATCTATCCATGTAACCTTTCAATGCACATATAATCATCATTATCTATTTTATATTAATCATCCTGATCCATCTAGCATATCTCCTATCATTCGATATTAGTGCATCATTATTTAATATGTGCATATATTGTATATATTCCACATATGCTCTATGTCAATCGAAAGGCTAAAGCCCATTTTCCATCTTTACTACCAAGCAATCAAACAACAAATATAATGTGAATCTAATTACTAATTTAATTAGTGTAGTTGAAAAAAAAAGGTCTAGATTGGTGGATAACATGTAACATTTCAATAAGCATGACACTATTTAACTTCATAATTAGCTGATAGGCTATATGTGTGAACTTTGGTCAAAATTTTCATTAGCCTTCCCAGTTTTTAAGCCTTCTGATGCCTAGATTCTAGTCGGGAAAAAGGTGGCGGATTTGTGAACTTTGGATTAAATTTTCGTCAACCTTCCCATTTTTTAAGCCTTCTGACGCCCAGATTCTAGTCAGGAAAAAGGTGGCAGATTATTTTTTAATTTTTAAATTACAAGTGTTTGGCATACCGATAAAGAAGGCCAGTGAAATGGCATCAACATTAATTGTTGTGTGGTTTCCGTTTAGTGGTGATGGTTGTAAGTAACACCTACCTTTTAAAGCCTTGGAAAACATAGCAAATGTCTGCGCAATTTTTGATACTTGGTATTGTTGGGTGTCATTCTATGGCTTTACCTTGTATCATAGCTATGAGTGAGGAGGGCAAGCTTCTGTGAAGGTGCAAGTGTGATCATTGGTTGTGGAATTTTTGCGAAGGTGTTTGGAGTTTATTTTGTGTTTTTTGCATGGGATGATGGTTGTAAAAGTAGTTAAAAAGTGTCGGTTGAGATAATTCTTTGCCCATTTTTTGTAGGCGGTGGAGAAAGAAGGGAGTAGATTTGAAGCAAGTAAGAAGAGGTGTGGGAAGAGGTGCATATTGAAAAAACCCTTTCTAGAGTATTTCGAAAATAGTTTATGTTATTTTGGGTGAAGCCACAATAGTGGTTTACAATTGAAGTGAGGAAGGAAAACTCACAGAAAATTAATGCATGGCAAAAAAATTGATTTTAGGGGTTCGTACGAACCTATTAGTTCGACCGAACCCATTAGGGGTTCGGTAGAACCTAGGTTTGGGCAAACCATCCTAATACTTTCCCGCCAAAAAATCCATCAAAACCCCTTATAGAAGAGGGGTTCGAATGAACCCTAGTTCGAGCGAACCCCCTTTATTCCTCATCCCCTCCCTAAGACACAAAACAAACCTGAATTTTGGCACTTCAGAGGTCGGGTTGACGATGAAAATGGAGGAATCTTCACAAACCCAACTTGAATCAGGTAGTCCTCAAAATAAGTTATCCAACGAATATAATTTTAATATTTTTTGGTTTTATTATGTATTTGTTTTTTTAGTTTTATTAAACATAGGTTTTTCATCGAAAATGATGGTCTTTGTTCTGCACATGTGGAAAGATAGCAGATTATCAAAAAAAAATTGAAAAATATGAGTGCACCAGATATTGAAGTCCTTGATCCAACAAAAAAAAAAATTGAATTTTGATTTATACAAAAAATGTTATGCATTATACAATCGCACTCGTCCTAAATTGTAATTGGTTTGACTTTGAAACTTGATTAAAGAAAAATATTTAATAAAAACTGTCTAACCAAGTGGAAGCACTAGATATCAGAGTTACAAATCTAAATTCAAAAGAATTAGAATTTTATCCTTCATGGAAAAAATTTATATCTATAATTGTCACTTTTTAAAATGTTGTTTTTGAAAAAACCAATTTTCGGAGATGGAAAAGAAGTGCAATTTGATTCCAAAAATTTTGAAAAAATAATTTTTAGAATCTAAAAACAAAATGTGACGAGACTCTAGTTTTCATCATCTTCAAATTCTTCATGGTTTACCCGCTATAGGTGCCCGAATGTGAAGATTTAGTTTTAAAAAATAATTTCAGTGTCCAGTTTGGCCAAAAATTGTAAACCACTATTGTGGAATCACCCTTTTCCAAAGGGAATTGTTGATTGTTGTTTTGTAGCTTAGGCTATATTATTTCATTTGTGGTTTTTGTGTAGTTGCAATGGGTGGAAGGCAATATTGTTTTTTTTTGTGTTAGTTTGTTACTGTGAATTCGTTTGTTTTTTGTGGGTTTTTTCATCTGGGTCACTGTTGAAACCAATATTGTTTATGGTTTTCAAGTAGTCGTGGTGGGTGGAAGACAATATTGTTTGTTTGTGTGTTGGTTTCTTACTGTGAATTTGTTTGCTTTTTGTGGGTTTTTTCATTTGGGTCACTGTTGAAACCAATATTGTTTCATTTATGGTTCGCATTTTATGGTGAAGGTTTTGAATTAGTTTGTTACTGTGAGCTTTTTGTGTTTTGTGGGTTTTTCATCTAGGTCACTATTGAAACCAATATTTTGTGGTGATGGTTGCAATGTAATGAAATAGTTAATGTTATACAGTTTATGTCGTTTTCCATAAGGTAGTGTTGATTGTTGTTTTTTTGTGGGTTTTTTCATCTGGGTCACTGTGGAAACTAATATTGTTTCATTTATGGTTCATGTTTTGTGGTGAAGGTTTTGAATTAGTTTATTACTATGAGATTTTTGTGTTTTATGGTTTTTTCATCTGGGTCACTGTTAAAACCAATAGTTTTTGGTGATGGTCACAACGCAATGAAATAGTACAGTTTGAGTTGTTTTCCATAATGCAGTGTTGATTTTTGTTCTCTAGTTTAGGCTATATTGTTTCCTTTTCGATAAGGTTCTATTGAAAAAGACTATATAGTTTGTTGAAACCAATATTGTTTAATTTATGGTTTGACTTTTACGGTGATGGTTTTGCATGGGTTTGGTACTGTGAATTTTTGTGTTTTATGGGTTTTCCCATCTAGGTGACTATTGATACTAATATTGTTTCATTTATGGCTTTCATTTTGTGGCGATGATTGCAATGCAATAAAATAGTTAATGTTATGCAATTAATGTTGTTTTGCATAAGGCATTGTTGACTGGGTATGTGCAGGATCATCATGGAAAAAATAGGCTCTTAATTGGCAAAAAAATTCAGAAAAATTAGAGTTAGGCAACTTGACGTAAAAATTTGAATAAGTTATCTATATTATTTCAAAAATATGTAAGAATAAAATATGTAGAAAATTGAATGTAGTTTCTAAACTCCTAGGTTTGTTTAAAAAAATAAAAAATCTATTTGGTGAAAATTTGAAATTTCAATGCAGTAGTACTTAAATTTCAGGGAGAAAATAAGAAGTAGGTGTCCGTCTGACCACCTAACCACAATAAAATAATAATATTTTTTATAATATTTTACATATAAGTAGAGGAATCATGTCCCAATGTGATGCATATTTTTTGTAATTTTTTCCAAGTAAATAATTAATTATGATTTTTAAAGTACAACTTTTAAAAATATAAAACTCGTATGTCTGACCACCTTAACTTGGTCAAAAATTTATGAAATTCAATTTCTATTTTTTTAATCCTATAGTATGTGAAGCATAGAATATGATGCATGTTTTGGATTCAAAAAATGTGATACCATTTGAAAGCTATAGATGTTTTTCAATCAACCTATTAATCGAGACTTTAATCGTAATTCAAATAGAAAATGAATAATAATTACTTATTAAATTCAGAGTAAAGCATAATTTATATTGGTGGAAAGCTGAAAATCTCCTTTAAAAACCCTTTCATTTCATTAATTTTGGGTTAAAAAAAAGTCGTCAGCCACATACCCATCATATTGCCACTTTTTGGCCCATCATGATCTTGCACATACCCGACTATTGTTCTCTAGCTTAGGCTATATTGTTTCATTTATGGCTTGTATTTTGTGTGAATGGTTGCAATGCAGTAAAATAGTTAATGTTATAGAGTTTATGTTGTTTTTCGTAGGGCATTGTTGATCTCATTTTTTAAGCCTCCCGACGCTTGGATTTTCGTAGGGAAAAAGGTGGCGGGTTGTTTTTATTTTTAAATTAAAAGTGTTTGGCATGTTGATAGAGAAGGCCAACGAAATGGCATCAACATTAATTTTTGTATGGTTTTTGTGTAGTGACGATGGTTGTAAGTAACATCTGCCTTTTAAAGCCTCGGAAAACATAGCGAATGTTTGCGTAATTTTTGATAGGGCATTGGTTCATGGCTATATTGTTTCCTTTCTGATAAGGTCTTGCTGAAAAAAAGAATTTCCTAGGTTGTTATTGAAACCATTCTTGTTTCATTTAAGGTGTCAGTGTGTATGTCTATATATTCATTTTCTACATGTATCTTTGAGGTCATGTGTTTATCTATATATGGATATGTCCAACTCTTAATATCAGTATAGTTATTTTTTTCTTGTCTAGTTTGATTGTTAGATACTCTTATATCTCCATAATTGTTGTTTTCTATTTTGAATGTTTATATGTATGTGTGGGTGTGTATGTGTCTATATGGTCATTTTTGATAAGGTGTTGTTCAACAAAGAATTTTCTAGGTTGTTGTTGAAACCATTATTGTTTCATTTAAGGCTTCTGGGTATGTGCAGGATCATGATGGGCCAAAAAGTGGCGATATGATGGGTATTTGTAAAGTATGTGGCTAATGACCTTTTTTTAACCCAAAATTAATGAAATGAAAAGGGTTTTTAAAGGAGATTCTCAGCTTTCCACCAATATAAATTATGCTTTCCTTTGAATTTAATAAATAATTATTATTCATTTTCTATTTGAATTATGACTAAAGTCCTAATTGATAGGCTGATTGAAAAAAATATATAGCTTTCAAACAGTATCACATTTTTTGAATCTGAAACATGTGTCACATTATATACTTCGTATACTATAGGATTTAAAAAAAAATGAATTTCATGAAGTTTTGACCAAGTTAAGGTGGTTAGACGTACAAGTTTTTATATTTTTTAAAATTTGTAATAAAAAAATCATAATTAATTATTTACTTGGAAAAAAATTACAAAAAAATATGCATCACATCGGGACATGATTCCTCCACTTATATCTAAAATCTTATAAAAAATATTATTATTTTATTGTGGTTAGGTGGTCGACACACCTACTTATTTTTTCCCTAAAATTTAAGTACTCTGCATTGAAATTTCAAATTTTCACCAAATAGATTTTTTTTTAAAATAAACCTAGTAGTTTAGAAACTACATTCAATTTTCTACAAATTCTATTCTTACATATTTTTGAAATAATATAGATAACTTATTCAAATTTTTACGTCAAGTTGCCTAACTCTGATTTTTTCAATTTTTTGGCCACTTAAGGGCCTGTTTTTTCCATGATGATCCTACACATACCCTTCTATTTTGTGGTGATGGTTACAGCTCTATAGAGTTTATATTGTTTCATTTATGGCTTCGATTTTGTGTCAATGGTTGCAATGTAGTAAAATAGTTAATTTTATAAAGTTCATGTTGTTTTCCATAGGGAATTTTTGAGTTTTGTTCTCTAGCTTTTGCTATATTGTTTCATATTCGATTCACAATACAATAGTAAATGTTATAGAGTTTATTTTGCTATCCATAAGACATTATTGACTGCTGGTCTATAGTTGTGGCTATATTGTTTCCTTTAAAATAAGGTGCTATTGGAAAAAAGTATTTCCTAGCTTGTTGTTGAAACCATTATTGTCTCATTTAGGGTGTGAGTGTGTATGTCTATATATGCATTTTGTACATGTATCTTTGAGGTCATGCATTTATCTATATATAGACATGTCTAGTTTTTAATATCAATATAGTTATTTGCTTCTTGTCTGGTTCGATTGCCACATACTCCTATATCTGCACAATTGGTATTTGCTAAATTTTCAATGTTTATATGTCATTGTTGAGTGTTGTTCTCTAGCTTTGGCTATATTGTTTCATATTCAATTCGCAATACAATAGTATATGTTATAGATTTTATGTTGTTATCCATAAGACATTGTTGACTGTCGGTTTATAGCTTTGGCTATATTGTTTCCTTTTTGATAAGGTGATGTTGGAAAAAAGAATTTCCTAGGTCACTGTTCAAACCATTATTGTTTCATTTACGGTGTGAGTGTGTATGTCTGAATCAAAATTTTCTACATGTATCTTTGAGGTCACACGTTTATCTATATATAAATATGTTGATTTTTTTATATCAATATGGTTGTTTGCTTCTTGTTTGGTTGGATTGCCACATAGTGTTATATTTGCACAATTAGTTTTTGCTATTTTGAATGTTTATATGTATGTGTGGGTGTGTATGTGTGTATATGGTCATTTTCGATAAGGTGCTCTTCAACAAAAAATTTTCTAGGTTGTTGTTGAAACCATTATTGTTTCATTTAAGGCTTCTATTTTGTGGTTATGGTTGCAACGCTATACAATTTATGTTGTTTTCCATAAGACATTGTTGACCATTTTTCTCTATCTTTGGCTATATTGTTTCATTTTTTAAATGCAATTAAATAGTGCATGTTATATAGTTTATGTTGTTATCCATAAGGCATTGTCAACTATTGTTCTGTGGCTTTGGATACATTGTTTCATTTTCGATAAGGCACTGTTGAAACCAATATTGTTTCATTTATGCTTTCCATATGGTGCTGATGGTCGTAAGGAAATTTAATAGTTGTAAATGTTGATACATGTGTTAAATAGGGTGACATAACTATATAACCAAACCGCATAAAATAAAATGAGGAGCATATAGTAAAAGTGATACAAAACTATAAGTGACATAAATAATACAAAACAAAAAAAGTGTATCTTTTTTTGTTAAACATTATAAGTTACTATCCATTGTCTTAGTATATAACCAGTTAAATGCATGTGTTTGTTGTTGTGAATTCTTTTGTTAATAAAGCTGAGTATATATGAATGTTGTCTACATCTAATTTCACATACATATATATCTGCACATAGGAAAATAAAAATGAAAGACTACATCAGATGGAAAAACCTATAGAACACAAAAATTCATAGTAACAAACCCATCCAAAACCATCACCACAAAAGGTGAACCATAAATCAAACAATATTGGTTTCAAAAAACAATATAGTCTTTTGTAGAGTACAATCAACAATGCGTATAGATGTGCATCTAACTTCAGATATATATATATATGTGTGTGTGTGTGTGTGTGTGTGTATTAGTGTAGCTTTTGTTTTGCAGTTGCATATATGTATTGCATGTGTTGGATGCATAAGTAGGAATTTTTTGCTTGGAAATATATAAACACAAAAAGTATGTGTTTCTTTTGTTATGTTTCATTTCTACACAAAAAGTATGTGTTTCTTTTGTTATGTTTCATTTCTCTTTCGTTGTGTGTAGATATGTATGTATGTGAAGTTAGATGTAGACAACATTCATATATACTACTCACCATGTTTATTGTTTGGGGAATTTGAAGTTAAATACACCCTTTTAGTTATTATTTCTTTCAACCTCAAAAAAGGAGTTGTTAGAATGGTAGGCTGTATAGTAAGTGTAATAAGGAACATTGATTTCACCATTGATCAGAGTGGTGGATGATGTATGTTCTTGCTCCGGGGTTATTTGCACATAGAGAAAATTAACTGACACACAAAAAAAAAGAGGGAAAAAAAACATAAACTATATAACATTAACTATTTTATTGCATTGCAACCATCACCACAAAAAGGGAGGCCATAAATGAAACAATATTAAAACAATTTATGCTATTTTGTGGCAGGCATGCATACATTGTCCACTAGTGTGTTCAATGGTGATATCAATGTTTATTATTACACTTAATATACAGATTGTCCACTAGTGTGTTCAATTGGTTGCATCTAATTTCACAAATATACATAACTACACATAGGGAAAATTATATGGCACACAACAAAAGAAGGAAAACAACTTACAATGTATAACATTAACTATTTTATTGTGTTGGAACCATCACCACAAAATAGAGGCCATAAATGAAACAACATTGGTTACAACAGTGCCCAGATGGAAAAAGCCACAAACCACAAAAATTCACAATAACAAACCCATGCAAAACCATTGCCACCAAACGCAAACCAAGCAACAAGATACATTAGCTAGTACCGTCAGCATTGGTGAAACTGATGTTTCTTATTGCACTTGATATAGTTTGGAAAGCAGATAAAGAAGGTCAAAAAAATTAAAATTGTGAGGGGCATAAACATTAATTGTTGTATGATTTTTGTGCAGTGGAAATGGTTGCAAAGTATGAAAATAGTGCATGTTCTTATCGATAAGGCATTGGTGGTTGTTGAATTGTGGCTTTAGTGGTGCTACTCCTTAATGCATATATGCATACAAATGCATTATAGACACATATATCTACACATGTTTGTATGAACATGTTGTGTGTACTCAATTGCATACATATATGTTTATCTATATGGATATATCTAGATGTATACATGCAAACATGTCCACAAGTATATATTAGAATAGCTGCAAACGCTCATACATTGTGTTGAATTGTGTGATTGAACTTGTACCTTTAGAAAAGCTTGTCATTTTGTCTCACAACTCTGATAGCAGGCAAAGCCACAAAACAACACCCAACAATGCCTTATTGGAAATTGTGTAGACTTTCGCTATGTTTCCAGGGGTTTAAAATGGCAGGTGTTATTACAACCATCACCACTACATGAAAACCATACAACAATTAATGTTGATGCCACAATGGTGACCTTATGTATAACCGTCATCACTACATGGAAGCCATACAACAATCAATGTTGATGCCACAATGGCGAGATCCTGTGAAGGTGCAAGTTCGATCACCTATTGTTAAGTTTCTGTGAAGGTGGTTGGAGGTTATTTTGGTTTTTTTTGCATGGGGTGATGATTTTAAAAGCAATAAACAAAAGCCATAAATCAAAGGGTTAAGCCATAAACATATGAATAAAAAAAATATTTAATAGGGTTCGCTCGAATGGATGTTCGAGCGAACCCGTTGAAATAGGGCATAAAAAATAAAAACAAACTGTCACTGTCACACATTCTACGTATTCTATGTTGGAGCTCTGTATGCGGCGAAAGCGAACCCGAACTTGAATGTAGCGAACCGGATGTTGGAAAAACGTGCATCAACCTGATCTCCATAGCCACCGTTCATCAACCCAACCTCCATAGCTCACAGGTTGGTTAAATTCAAATTTTGCAGATTTCAAAACACATTTGTTTGAGAAATTTTTAAACCCTAAATGTGAAATGTTTCAAATTTGTAGATTTCAAACTGCATTTCTTTGTTTGAAATTGCATTTGCTTGAAATTTTCTAAAGCCTTTTCAACAAACACTATTTCTATCATGCTTTGATGAATGTTCATACCCTATTCCAAAGCTCCAATTTTGGCATGGGCAGAGAGTGTTGCAAAAATGGTGTTGCATTGCTTGAAAGATTTTAGAAACTCATTTCAAAACTCTCTCAAAAAATTAACATGCCTTGTCTATGCTTCCACGTTTTGCATACATTTCTACGAGGGCACCTCCAATTGCATTTGCTTTAATGTTTCTAAAGCCTTACCTGAACATAAAACAGATTTATTTGAGGCATTATATCAAACAGTTCATGGTAAAAAAAATTGGTTATATTTGTTATTAAAATTATTGTTGATAACCATATATCTTTATAATTTTGTATCGTATGGATTATTTTGTTCAGCCCACAATAATGAATTATTGGTAAATAAAAATGTGAACCATAATAGTGACTATTTCCCTCATTCAGGTTGATAATTTATGCTAATGATTGTGGTATGAAAGTATAAATAAGAATATGATCCTAATTGGTAATATTTATTAATGCACAACCTCTCTAATGAGTATAATTTTTTGAGGGATTTGAAACAATTAATCTAGAACCATTGATTAGAACTAAACATATTATATTAAACTCTAACAAAACTTCAATTGGAACTTAGGTAATCTAAACTATTTATAAAAATGGGGAATTATAGTTATTCCCCTACAAGTTTTTATATTGGTAACTATGAAATTATAAATTGGTAAAAGGTATAAAGTGGTAATCAATTAGAATTAAAGTGAAAATATTGGTGAAGGTTTATCTAATTATCTTTTATATATAGGACCTTTAGAAAAATGGACCTCATTCATGGTGGATATGACACCAACAAAGAACGCTAGGGAGCATGGTGATAATGATGTGAAAATGTCAAACATAGAGCTATGAAGTAGAATTAATAGATTTTATATCTTAAAATCTTAATATATTAGGTGCTTCTTACTATTTTGTATCACCTTAGATAGTTTAGAAATTCAAATTAAAATCTAAATCCTTGTTAAAAGAGGTAGTGTTGAGTTGTGTACATGTCCCAACTTAGATAGTTTATAAATGATACCATTCTAAAATTATAACTTAGGGTGCATACAATGGAAACTTGGATAAAATTCTTCATATTTTGCCTTTGAGTCTTATGACATTACTCCAAAAATGGTTGATTCTAAATGTATGAATCGAAGAATAAATTTAGAGGAAAGAAACTATATTTTTTAAATGAAATGTATAATAAAATAGTTCTATTAGGATTAGAAGGAATGAAGGTATTATTAATTTTTCTATTTTACAACTCAAAAGAGAATAAAGAAAAGGGTGTGCCTTGTTTGTTAATTTTTATTTAGTAAAAGTGAATGAGAACCATTCAAATGAAAATAAACCTCCATTACAAAAGTCTTAGGATGTCTTTCCTAGAATGAACTCCTCATGTTTCCTCCTAAATGGGTGTTTTATTTTTTAATAGAGTTCATGCATGAATTATCCCCTATATCTAGAGATCCCTATCGAACAAACACTTCATATTTGCATGAATTAAAGGATTTCCTAAATGAAATTTTAAAGAAAGGATTTATATGTTCTAGTGTCTTGTCATGGGATGCTCCAACTATTTTTATGAAAAAGATAGATAAGACACTTTTCCAAGTTGTCTTGATTATTTACATGTTCAATAAATAAACAATTAACACTAATATCCACCACCTAAAATATAAGACTTATTTTACTGATTGAGAGGGGTGGCCATATTTTAAAAAATAGGTCTAATATTCAATTACAATTAGCAAAGAATAAAGGGGGAATACATTCATAAAACTACATTTAGAATTATGAATAGGACATCAAAATTATATGTTTGAGGCAATGCATATAAGACACCCATATACAAAATAGTACAAAAGAAAGAGAAAAAATGTAAAGAATACACTTGTAACCTATACTTGCTCGAGCATTAACATTTTGAAATTAAACATAAAGAATAATATGATTTATAAATTAAATACATGAGGCTATTATATATATCAAAAAAGACTATTTTAAAGTTTAAATTTATATTTTAATTTTAGGGTAAATACTTTTGGTTGAATTAATGAATTAGAAATAGAAATTTTGAAAGGGCCCCACCCTTTTACAAAGACCAATAAAGAGACAAAAAATGATCAATCATATTGCCATGGAACAACAACAAGAAAAATATAGTTGTAAGTTAGAAAAATAGCATCCAATTAGAAATACTCCACCAATAGTGGCAATGTATCTAATAAAGAGGGTCATTTTCCCAAAAACATTAGTAGATCTATCATTGAACACAGCTTGAATCCAAAATTCTTCAAGGAACTATCTCTTATTGTCAACCTTATCCTTTTCCATGAATGAACCTAGTTCCTTTGTATTGGATTTTCCATCTTTAGTTTCCAAACTTGAGACCAAAGGGTTCCTATAATCTTCTAAACTTGAACCTTCTTCATATTTTTAAATTATTAGAAAGAATACCAAGAGGTGAATGTTGCAATTCAAGAGAATGGTAGAGGAAATGAACTCCAACTAATCCATCTGTAACATGATTCTTGTCTCTACCAATATCCTCTAAAATTCTCTTGATAAGACCTTCTAAATTAGTAATGTCTAGAAGAGGACCAACCACCCCTCGATTAGGCTCAAAGGGAGCCTCAACCAAATCCTAAGGTAAACAAGGCTCCATCTCATCCTTATGCATTTTGTTCAACCTTTCCTTCCTCTAAAATTCCTACACCTATAAAATACATAGCTATGATCTACACATGACAACATGGTGAAAACACAAGAAAATCCTATAGCATGACATGTTGAACCCAAATAGCCAAATTCAAAAATAATTTAATCTATAAGTATAAATAGTTTGGTGGTAGAAACTTTATACATATAAAAATATGATAAATGTGTGATTATTTTTCTTTCCAATCTATAAATTTTTGATGCACTTGGCTATATAATTGAGATGATTCACTCATAATGTAAAATGATAAAAATTTAGTATGTATGAAAGAAATATTTTTGAGACATCAAGCTACCATTCTACATAACTCTCATGGAAATAAGAATATTATTTTATTTTAACTAAAGAAATTATGTGTACTCTATCTTGAAAATTACTAATTAATTTTGAATTATATAGTTATAATTTAAAATAAGAGCATCCTTTGTAACATGGAATAGATAGGTTAATTAATGAAATAAAATATGTTTTTATATTAAGAAAAATTTAGAAATATATGGAACTCATACATTGAGAAATTGAATAAGACAACTCTATATGAGAATTAAGACATGCTCGAATAATAATTTATATACCTTCTTTCAGTAATTAACATTAGAAATTAATACTTGGCTCATATTGTATAATCACACTAGAAACCAACAATGGAAGATTGAGAGTCTCAACTAAGAATTCCACCTTATAGATAGCATTCATACTAGAAGCCAAATACTAAAGACCAAATTTCATAAATAAAGTTCATGTGTTATATATCATGCCTTTGAGAGGTCCACAAGTACCATGAGCCTTTTGAAATCCTTCTCCATCTAAATGCATCCATTCCAAGACCATTGGGAGGTGGGTATCCCAAGTTCCTTAATTTCTTGTAGGAATTTAATCAAGAGTAGGACATTGTGACTTTGGCATGTAAATTTAAATCTAAATGTGCATCCAAAAAATACAAATTCAAAAAGTGGCCCACCATCTATGGCCTTCTATAAACTTCTCGAAGATGTCATTCCCATAAATGATAAATTAAAAGTTAAGTTATGACTTCATCAAAATGACATGAAATTATCTTTCTAATCTATGTCATATTTGCATAAATCCCTCAAAGAAATTTTTAACTAATGTTAAACACTCAAACAAATACATATCTATGAACATATACTTCATTTATAAATTCTTGGAATATATCTTGATCCATCACAATTAAATTCTTAGACATCATGCATAATATTTTTGATGTATTCACAAAGCTACCTAGGGTCTCATAAAACTTGAGTAGGTGAATACCAATATGCATATCTAATGGTGGTGTAAATGGAGGGGGATTAGGAGTAAGTTCATAAATATCTATTACTTATTTTTCAATCCAATATATTGGTTGGAGAGGTTGCATTTGAATAGAAGGAATGAAGATAAGGTCTATTAAAATATGACTCACCATCTTCTCTATTCTTAGGATTTTGGAGTTTATCAAAATATCCTTTGTCGATCTCAACCAATCTTTGCTTCAACTTTCAAATCATCCACGCAATCCTCCCTGAAATATTCAATATGTGAAACATAATTATGAGGAAGATAAAAATAATCCTTGACATAGCTTTTTGTATCAAAGGATAATATGGTTCTATAATTTTAAAGTATTTCCAATTTTGAAATCTAAATACAATCAATAATCTATTTAATCGAGAAATAATCATAAT
The DNA here is from genome assembly GCA_007258455.2 of Sequoia sempervirens. Lineage (NCBI taxonomy): Eukaryota > Viridiplantae > Streptophyta > Pinopsida > Cupressales > Cupressaceae > Sequoia > Sequoia sempervirens. The sequence continues at coordinate 93,711 of VDFB02033104.1, forward strand.
TTTAAGGAAACCATAAATTACTTGAATCTTTTTAAGGTCTAGATCATTAGATTCTACTTACTCTAACTTAAATTTAAAAAACAACATTAAAGTCCACAAAACAAATTTCAAAGACATAATAAATTATTACAATATTATTTAAAAATCTAATTGTAATGAACATGTTATAGTAATAAATATTCAAATTTTAAAACTATGAAAATATATAACCAAATGATCCTTAGTTTTCATATATCATTTGTGATGAGAATGTTGAATATTATAATTTTTTAGGCCAATCTTTAGGCACTAATTCACCATTGCTAAAATGATCCTTAGTTTTTTCATTGCTTTTTTCATGATTATAATTTTTTTCAATTTCTATTAAACCAAACTCAAAATAATTGTATAGATTAAGATTCTTGTCTTTATCCTACATTTGGGTCATGTTTGATTCTAGATTTATTATCATAATTAGAAGTTGTATAAATTATTAAATTATATATTTTTTAACATATATAAAATGTATGGTTGGATTAGTGAGATATTTATAACAAGTACATGCAATATGAAGTCAAACTTTATTAGATTTGATTCTTAATAAATTAATTTTAATGATTAAATTTATAGCTTTATGCAATCTATAAGTTTAAATAGTTTGATAGTATCTAAACTTTATACATATAAAAATATGATAAATGTGTAATTATTTTGCTTTCCAATCTATAATTTTTTGATGTTGTTGGCTATATAATTGAGATGATTCACTCATAATGTAATGATAAAATTCAACCTCATATGGAGTATTTTGTATTATCTTCCATTAAATTCATCCTCTTTATGAGATTCTTATGGAATATTGATATTCTAGTGTGAATTCTTAATTTTAGACACATCTTCCATTAAATTTTAGATTATGTTTTAAATTTAAATTTTATAACTATTTTAGATTATGTTTTGTGTGCAATATACTAATTTGAATGTTTTGAAATTATTAAAAACTATGATAGATGTTGAATGTTTTTTTGTTAATGGTATGAAAATATTATTGATGAGTAGATGAATTATTACAACTGTTTTAGATTTATATTCCCTTTATCTAGATATATTATTTACCAAGGTCTCATTACTCTTTTAGGTGTACTATATATATATAACATGGAAATGTAGATCATGTTCCACCTGAGCCAGATTATTTGTTTGCAAATACCACTAATGAGATTAAAAAATTGAGAGACTCATTAGCACAGGGTGCAAACCCAGGGATATATTATGAACCATGTATATCAATATTACATAGTTTAGAAAAACTAAGAGATGAACTTGAGAGGACTAGTGCATATTCCCCAGATAGAGTACTTGCTATTCTTTCCCGCAAGCAGGAATAATTACATGGTGATGTTCCCCTTAAACAAATGCATGATAGTGTGGCCAAAGAAATAATAAAAAACACTTGTTTTCCTTTTTATCAAAATGTGCATAAGGATAGGGGATACCAGGTCACTAGATGTGTTGATCGTGTTATGGTTGAATTGATCTACCCACGATTTCTCACAACACATGTTCAATACCCAAACAATGACCAGATTCCATTATATTTTGTTCAGTAGTTGTATGTTGAGGTCCATTTGGGCCTCAAAGTTAACTACTTGGACATTCCTCCATATGCTGGTCAGGGGTGTGGCAAGATTTCCGATAGGCCCACCTATTGTCGAGCAAATAGACCAGCCCCAGTGCTTAGGGCATTGGTTGGTGAGAGGTCTCCTGCTCTCACCCTAGCTCTATCCCCCATAGTAGATGAGGTTGTCGTTGCTTCTCAAAAGGAAGCAATTGACACTGTAGGTGACATTGTGGTTGCCACCACTAGGATCTCTGATGATCGTGTAGGTCAGTATTTGATGTCTAGACATTCCTAATCCATGCCATTTTCAACACAGTGGACCACCATAGATGCTTTTACAACGGCCAACATCCTTACTCCTACATAGCTTGATGCACTTACAGGAGATATGGTATGCATGAATCTGCATTGTTTGGCTAAGGACCTGTCGGAGGCCTATACCCACATTGCATCAGACAATGGGATCGATATAGAGCATGTCAAAGATCATTTGGCACATGGATTCCATTAAGCTCCAGGATCCCATCACTCTCAGCTGAGCACTAGTGCACATCAAGATCCACCTATAGTTCATTCAACAGTTGCACAGACTATGGGTTTTACTGATATGTTGATTAGTTCTGGTTCATCATCGTCGATGCCATCTCACCTTCATAGTCCTCTACATTCATCATTTCTGGCATGACATGGGATAGATCATATGGATGTAGATATTGATTCGTCGCTTGACCATTTGGTGGATATGGTGGACGCGACTGTTTCAGAGGACTTAGGTCATCTGATATCAGATGATGTGCATGTGCATGTTTCAATTCTTTTTTAATTATTTTGAAATTTTTGTTTTATCTAGATATTCATGTAAATTGGTATATATGTATATATATTGTTACAGGTGGACATACCTCATGTCACTCCTAGCCAAGTGGTCTAGATCGTGTGCATGATCGACGTGACTCAGATGTGGATGAATCTGCTACCAGTGGACATGTGATTTTTAAATTTTTATATATACACGTGTATATATCTACATGCAATATTTATATATGCATCGATCTAGATAGATATTTAAAAATACAAGTTCATTTAAAAATAACTTTCATAAAAATTATTTAATATAAATTATATGTATTTAACAAATTCTCTACACAATTTTATTTGCAGGGCTCAACACATCTATCAGAGCAGGACCGTTCTGATTCAGATGGTCATTCGACCAAGAGTCTACATTCATATTAGGTGGGTTGCACACTAGATTTATGATCTTTACTACATGTATTTGCTTATATGATGATCTTTAGTATTTGAGATTTGATGATCTATTACATTTGCTTATATGATATATACATACATTTGTTTATTTTTTGATCTTTAGTATTTGACATTTGATGATCTCTAATTTACATTAATTTTCTTATATGATATGGGTCATCCCACAATAATGGGTTACACTTTTTGGCCAAACTTGACATTGAAATCAACATTTTTAGAGAAAACTTCACTTTCTGACACTTATAGTAGGTAAACTATTAGGCATTTGAAAATGATGTAAACTAGTGATTTATGAGATTTTTTCTATATATTTTAAATGTATTTTTTTTGAAAAAAATTGAAATTAAATTGTAATTTTTTTGTGTCTCCCTTGATAACTAGTTTTTAATAGTAAACAACATTTTTAAAAAGTGGTGTGTACTTCGGAAGCATAACTTTTTTTCTACAAAGGATAAAACTATAATTCTTTTGAATTTAGGTTGGTAACACAAGTATCTAGGGCTTTCATTTTGTTTCATAGCATTTTGTTCAATAATTTTCTTTTAATTAAGTTTTGAAGTCAAAACATTTATAATTTAGACATAGGTGCACTTCGGCACACATAAATTTTTTGGTATGTATTGAAATTCAATTTTTCTTTTTTTGTTAGAACGAGGACATCAATACCTAGTGGATATATATTTTTCAATTTTTTTTCCTCAAATTTACTATTTTTCCACAATGATTTTTCATCGAACTTGACATTCAATGAAAAACCTATGTACAGTAAAACTAAAAAATAAAATATAAAATAAAAACAAAATATATTAAATTTATAGTTGTTGGAAAGCACGTTTTGATCACTACAATCATCCAATTTGGTTTATCAAGTTGATTCCATTTGCACCTCCTTCCCAAGCTTCAATAGTCAAAAAATGCATAAATTTTGAAATGGTGGAGGTAAAAAGGGTTCATTAGGGCCCCACTTCCTGAAATGAAAGGGGTTCATTGAACCCCCTTATATCGAGGAACAAACATGGGTTCATTAGAAGGGAGGGTTCGCTAGAAGGGAGGATTCATTAGAAGGTGGTTTCATTGAGCCACACACTGGTATAAGGGGTAAACCATTTCAATTTTTTGATGAGCATTTCTAATTATTCTTCATTTGAAAAATTGTAACCCACTATTGTGGGTTTACCCATATGTACATACATTTTCTTATATGATATATAAATACATTTTTTCCTCTGCTTATAGCATGTGTTATGTTTTACTTTGTTAGAATCTCTTTACGTAACCCATGTACCGCGTGTTTTCTTATGGTTTTTAGATTCCATTAGGAAAGGATCTCGATCAGTGGATAAGGCCATTTCAAGAAGGGTGATGTTGATATCTATTTTAAATAAAGATATATCAAGAAAAAGAAAAATTTCTGCACTTTCGACTAAAATTGGTTATAGTAGAACCACATTAATAAAATATAGAGAGAAAAGAAAGTTTTTTATGAAAGTTTGAAGGAAATTGGGCAATTATTTGTAGAGCTCCCCATTCGTGAGTTGAGAGATGTTAGGAACTGGCCTTAGGTTTTGGCATGATCGGACTCATCCATCATCAAATACTAGAATATTATGAGACCACAGGGATTGGACTGGTATTTATGAAAATCATATCAAACATTGGCTAGATTTTAACACAATTTTGAGATGTATATGAACTTTTATAATGCATATCCTCATATAAAGATTGGGAAAACAATGTTTCAAAGGTTAAAGCCATATTATGTGAAGATAAACAAGTTTTTTGATACTTGTTGTTGTCGTTATCATATTGAATTTGATCTCTACTATTAGGTGTTTCGAAAGATGAGGGAAGAAAGATGTGGGTTTCAAAATGCACCTCCTAAACAGACGAGTTTGTTCATAAAGTCTATATTGTGTGATCATGAAATGGACCCTCAAATATTTGCATAAAAGGAATTTGTGAGCATGTGGAAATTTGGCTAAATTTCCTTCAAATTGAGGATCGACCCTAACAAAAGCGATGGGGTGCAAAGAGGTAAGTGTGTATTGTTTTTAAGAGTTTATTAGATTTCAATTTGGGTTAGATTTGGGTTCTTTAGCAATGTAATGTTTCATTGATTGTTTGGTTTTATTACTTATTCACATATTTTACTCCACCACGAGGGTACAAGTATGTAAAGTTGCAAACAAATTTTTGAGAAAGAAAGAATCCACAAGGGATTTGAACTATGTAGAAGAGGAGAGATTCCCATTGGAAAATTTATGGAATATTTTTGAAAATTAATTACAACCATACATACAACATGCTTTTTGCTAAGTGGCAAGCACAACAATTCAAACGTTGAGATAATTTCCCGTGGAGCGATTCTATCGATGGATTGACTTTGCAGAAAATTACTCCTTTGGCCCACATCAAAGGAGATTCAATCAGAGTATTACTTTTCAAAATAGATCACTATTATGGTTCATATGTGTTATTGACATGCACAATCAAAATTGGATGGTGTTGAGAGTACAGATGAAGAACGGGCCATTAAGAAAGAATATCACTTTTATATTAGTGATGATAAAGAGACATGACACACTTTTTGTCCAACATTGATTAGCAATATTTTTTGAGAATTTGAGAAGTAGGGGTGTAAAATTTGAAAATGTTTTGTATGAATTAGGATAGATGCACAGCAGTGGAAATATTCCACGGCCATTCTATGCACTTTGTAAGATATCATAAAATCCACAAAATACCACATGTTTGGAGTTTTTTTGAGAGTGGGCATGGAAAGGGTGAGCATGATGGAGCAGGAGCTTGCATCAAATGAGCTTTAAGAAAGCATCAAATGAGTTATCCAGAAGATTGTCTAGACAATGCACATGATGTTGTTGAATGGTGCAAGAAACACTTTGCATCAAATGTGGTCAACACATCTTCAAGAACAAACCGACACATTCCACATAGAGTGTTTTGGGAGATATCGGGTATATATAAATTACATTAAATCAAAAATTTGAATTTATTTAAATTTAAAATTTATATATATATATACATATTTGTTCACATAAGTTTTTTGTTGTACATGTATCTAGGTGTGGATAGAAGATGGATGCATGGATGCAAGAGGGTAGAAAAAACAAGATCTTTGCACTATGTTAGGAGTTAAGATAGTCACCATGGATGGACATTAGACACAAGGGATTACTCTTTTTTT
>VDFB02033106.1:0-34267 GCA_007258455.2 Sequoia sempervirens
GAGAGAAATTGGTTTAGGTATTTTTGGGCATATGTGTCGAAAGATTTTGTTCTAAAGCTCATGTCTTATGGTCATTTTAGCATGAGTTTGAAGGTTATTAGGAGTAAGGTATATTGTAGATAACCTCCTGAACTATCATTGAAATCTGTCACAAAATAGATAAAACATCTGACTATAAAGTGCCTATTCATCTCAGGGTGATTATATCTTCGATTCAAGTGAAAAATTTGTTTCCCCAAAACTGTCATGGGATCCATTGTAGTTCTCAACCCACATCTCAGACTATTAAAGTCTTTGTATTGAGGAGGTTTTGAAAAGAATTTTCACAAGTAAGGCTTGTAAAAGAAATAAGAAAAAGAGAAGTACTAAAATAAATGTAAACTCAATACTAAATGGGTAATTCAAGCATCTCTATCAGGGCTATGGATGCCTGACTGGCAGTAGAGAAATGCTTTGAGAGAAATAGAGGTATCTCCATTGGGCCTATGGACGCCTGACTAGCAGTAGAGCAATGCTTTGAGAGAACTAGAGGTATCTCCATCGGGGCTATGGACGCCTCACTGACAGCGGAGCAATACCCAAGATTTTATTGCACAATAGTTGAAGGGCTCAACCCATGTAGCTTGGATTGTAGATATAGTTGTTCAGGTGTGGAGAAAGCTCAAATAAAGAAGGATGCACCATAAGCATGCACACACTCAGATTCAAGTAGTAGTTTATGTTGGTTCTACATTTGAGATTCCAGCTCAACTTTACTTAAATATTCTAATCACACTTAAGTTAACATGTCTCATAAATTATAAGTTTTGGGGTGATTAAATTCTTCAATATCTTAAAAATGGGTAAACCATTTTTCCCAGCCGAGTCGCCATTTGTTATACCTTGCATAACCACCCCATTTTATTTTATTTTGGAACAAAATGGGTCCCCCTTTTCTTTTGTTTTGGTCATCTTTGGTTGTTTGGTTGGGTCTTAGGAGTTCTTTGTTTTTGCTCCTAAGTCTGTCTTTTGTTTTTTCAGAGGCGGGTCCGTAACCAAATCTAAACATGGAACTCTCACCAGGTTTCTAGTTCGGATAAAGTTTCGACTCTGACTTCACCTTCTCTTTTTTTTTTCCTTTGTTTCGTTGGTTGTTTTCGACTAACACTTGGGTTGGTCCATCTTCCTATTTGTTGGTCGTTTCCTTTTGTTTTATTTGTTTGCTCGCGCGGGGTTAGAACTGGGATTGGAACCCACATAAGAAGTTTCAAGTTTCCATTTTGTGTTCCCATCCCGACTCCGCTTCCGATCTTTTTCTTCCTCGTTTTCTTTGTTGTTTGGGTGGGGTTCAGTGTTCGCTCTGGTCTCGCTTCCCTTGTTCTTGTGTTGTTCTTTGCTTTTTGGTCGAGACCGGATCCGGACCTGGAATTGAACTTCGAACTTTGTGAAGTTCCATTTTAGTTTTGTCTCTACCCCCGTCTGCGTTTGTCATTTTTGGTCGGTCTTTTTGTCGGGACCGGATTTGGGGTTGAAAATGAAATAGGGAACTTTGTGTAGTTTCTTTATCTTGTTTCTGACCCGGCTTTGCGTCTACCTTACCTTTTGATGTTCCGTTGACTTGACTAAATGCAACCTGTTTGAACGCACAAATTATTGATTAAAGGATTAATTATGCTTAAACTGCCTCATTGTTATTATTATGTGAATTGTTTAAGCAAACCACAGCCAGGAAAGTCTCAAGAGAATTGATTTGATCGTGGGGGTGAATAGTGGAGCGAATCTTGGCAAATTTATGGTCAATCCCAAGGAGCATTTTGAGGTAGCTTTTGTTGTCTTTCTTCCTCCTATTCTTCTTTCGAGTGTATTGTTTTGGTGCATTCGCGGGGTGTGTTTTTTGTTCTTTTTTCTTTTGTTTTTGTTTCCTTTGTTGGTGTTTGTGCTTTTCTTTATTGTTCGGTTTGCTTGGTTTTTTCTTTTTGTTCTGTTTCGTTTTGTTGGGTTTGTCTTTTCATTTGTCGTTTTTGTTTTGTTGTTTGTTCTATTTTCGCTTTCATGACAGGTTTGTTTTGTCGTGCTCTGGTTTTGACTAGGGTTTCAATTTTGAAGGGGTCTCCTTTCTTGGGTGATGAATTTCGTTTTGAGACCCTATTATGGTTTTCTCATGTTGGTTTTGGGTTGTTCATACAGGTTTCTTGTTGTGCCCTAGTTTTTGGAAATGATGTATCGAGTGAATTAGGGTTTTGCAATATAACCTTTTCATGGTTTTAATGACTTTTGTACAGAGGAGTTGTAGGAGGGATAAAATTATGCTATTTCTAGTTTCCTTTGAGGCCCATGTGACCTAGGGTTTAGGGTCCATATGACCATACCTTGTTTGAAATACTCTCCCTTTGCTGGAATTATTCCGCTCCTGTTCATTATTATGATGTTACTTATCTTTACTCTTGGTCAGAACCGGATCCGGAGGGGAAGTTGAACTTGGTGGCTAGCATTTGTTTCTGGTCTAATTCCTGTTCCGGTCCCGCTTCCGACCATGTTTCGGTTCTGGTCTCGTTTTCGTCCCTCCTCCGACCCTGTGTTGGTTTTGGTCCCGCTTCTGACACTGTTTTACTCATCCAATTTCGATCCTGGCCCCGCCACATGATAAGAAACATTGTCTATGCCTAATGCTTCTACGGTTCCGCCTCCGATAAAGGCATAGTTTGAAAAATTAAATATTATCTTAGGAGGATGGAGGAGGGATTATATGATTGACTAACTTAGATGCTTTTTTCATCTAATACAGGGAATTACTACAGGTATTAAGAAATGTCGGGAGCATCAAATGAGGCCTCTCAGAGGATCCAACCAGGTGAAACTTCATGGCAAGGAGTGAGGCCGAAGAAGATCAAAGTCGAATAGCTCCTGTATACCTTGAGGTGTAAGCATAGGGAGGTTGTCCTCACGGCTAGCAAAATTGATTCCGACAAGACTTATATTATTGACACCAATTTGGGTCCTTTTAATTATGAAGAATTGCATGAGGAAACATTCATTGAAGAGTAGGTCACAGGAAGGACATAAAGGATTGCTCAATCTAGGCTGGCACATGTTGCACTCTTCTCCCTATCTGTCTAATGTCCGAAGTTGATTCTTGTAGTAGCTGGAGCATATAACCCTGTTACTAGGTAGTGTGTGGATGTAAAAGGTAATTTCATTATTGACTTCATGCCTCCAATGATCAATTCCTATTTCATATACCTAATCCCAAGAATCCTAAGCAATTGAATGAGGTGGAGGCTTTGAAGCTTTACAGTGATAATAAGGGGAGGAATATGTTTCACATGAATAAGACTTGGATGAGGGTGGAGAAGAAGTCTTTGACCAAGCTACCAGACTAGCCTAAGAGGGCGGACTTTAGTAAAGAAATTGTAGATATAATCATGTTCCTCTCTAGGGTGTTTGGTAAAAGGGATGATTCACTATTTAAAGAATGGATGTTTCCTTTCATTCAAACTATTTTGGATGGGAGGAAAAAACTTGAATGGTCAATGATAGTATCAGACAACATTCACAATCAGATGATAAAAGTGAGAGAAACCAAGCATTTATGTATGACCTCCTATGTAATTTATGCAGCTGCCCCTGTGGGGATTTTTCCTCGACTTCAAACAGTAGGTATATTGGGGGAAGCCCAAGGACAGAAGAAAGTGTGGGAGTATTATAACCAGCTCACCTTGCAGGCATCAAAGCAACATTATAGAAGGGTTAATGATGCCTTTCTTTATGTGATTATTAACAAGCTTAATGGGGATGCAGGGTATAGGCTTAGCAGGGGGCAATGGATTTTGTGAATGAATGGGGGAATTGGTTTATCCAGTACCCCACATTCACCTATTTCAGGTTAGTAGACTTTGATGGTCACCCCCATTTGCTACCTAGATGTTGTGGTGATACGATCATTTTAATGGAGTTTATTTATCAAACCTTGGCTGTGACTTTCTAGTTTAGCAACAAACATAAGACTGGGTGCCATAAGTTTCCAATGAAGTTGGGGGCCTTTTGCTTTCCACACATTTAGGCAGCTAAGACTGTTTGTGATGAATTAGTTTATTTGAAGTTGGGCTTGTACACGGCCAGGAAATACTATGACCCCAAACACAAGATGAGGGCTTTGCTTCCTAGTGTCTTTGAGAATCATTTTAATCTATTGGAGGATTTTTGGGAGGACTTGCAAGATGAGTATGATCTTAGGAAGAAGAATTATGAAAGGATACCTATGCCACTTATGGTTGAGTTTGGGATAAAGGAAGACATTCCAAAAACATTGTCTGATGATGGGATTGTTTTGGATCTCGGGTATGATGCAGAAAAGATTGGTACTAAAGGTCTTGATCCAATAGATTGGAATGCTAAGGAGACAATCAACATAAAGCAGATTGCAAGACTGGTGTTGGACAAGAGTACTCAATGGGTTACTTTGAGTACTAATCAGGCCGAGGCTACATCATCTAAGAAGACGAAGGCTGTAGGTACCACCCAAGGATATAAAAGGGCAAAGAGAAGGATGGCACCTAAGGAACCTTTAGAGTTTATGCCTTCTAGTGCACAAGAAGAGGAGGTGGTTCCTCAAGATCTTCCAGAGGTACAAGAAGATGAAAAAATTGCGGAGGTGGGTGCTTCTACATCTGCTGCAAGGGAGGCATCTACTCAGCCTTCTGATGCACAAGAATTAGGCCAAGAATCACCAAAGGGAGCCCTCCATGATGAAGCAGAGGTCTTAAAGCGAATGGAGGATGAAATTGAAATACATAATATAGAAACAGATTTAGAAAAGACTCCCTCTGATAAAGAGCATCGTGTATCAACATCTAAGTTGGATATGATAGATGATGCAGGCACTGAACACATATTCACTGAAGAAGATCAATGGAAACTCTTTGAGGATGTAAAAAGAGAAGCTGATGCTAAGGCACAAGTTGAGGCATCAACTAAGCAACAAGAGGAGGAGGCCAAGGCACAATCTGAGTTGGCAGTTAAGCAAAGGGAGTTGGAAGATAAGGTCAAGGCTGATGAATTGGCTCAACAACAACAAAAAAAGGAGCAGGAGCTCAAAATTCAAGAAGAAAGGGATATGTTGATAATGTAGCAGAAAATCCATGACCTTGAGGAGGAAAAGGCCCAGCAAAGAAGAGAAAAAGAAGCTATTGAAGCTAAGCTCAAAGCACAAGAAGAGGCTTATAGGAAAAAGGAAGAGCAAGAGCATTTGAAAAGGGAAAGAGAGGCTGCTAAGATTGTTGAACATGAAAAGAAGTCCAAGGAGGCATGGGACTATGTTGAAGAATTGAAGAAGCAGCGAGATCAAATGTTAGAAAAGAAGAAAATGGAAGATGAATGCTTAAAACAGGAGTTGGAGGCTAAAAGGCTACAAGAGCAAAAGGATAAAGAGGAAGCAAAAAGGCTAGCACAGGAAAAGGAGCAAAGTGATCAGAAAAATGTGCAGGAGGTTGATTCTCAACTGGGGCCTACATTGTTACAACCTTTGTCTTCCACTACTCCTATTGCTCCTACTTGGCTAAAATTGGACTTGGAAAGGAAACAAGTTGTCCAACCACAATCGTTGAATTGGGAAGAAATGATGAAAGAAATTGGGAAAGAGAAACCTAAGAAGAAGGCTTGGGTTCTTCACTCTACTAGGCTCACTGATGCTGGAGAGATCATTGCTGAATGTGCCATACCTATAATGGAGAAGAGTCATGATGATATGCAAATCACCGATTATCAGTTGGGGGCAGTAAATTTGGGAAAGCCTATGAGAAACCAACATATGGGTTTGATTGATATTGTAGCTTCTTCAACCAAAACCCAGATGATCAAGGATAAACAAAGGAAGGATGAGCTTAAGAATCAATTGGATCAACTTCATAGGTTTTTAAAGGATGTTTCAAGTCCCATTTCCCAACAAGCTGCTCTTTCTGAATCCCTAGTTTTGTTAACCAAAAAGGAAGAAGATGATTTGGTCCAAATGAAGAGCAAGTTAAGAATGATGGATAAATGGTTGGATAAGCTCAACCAGGAGGTTGATGATGTTCTTGAAGGTTCTAAAATTCATAAAGCTGCTCTTGAATTAGCAGAAGAACTAGGCCAACAGGCTAAGGATCTGGATAAGTAGGATAATGAATACAAGGAATATGTTAAAAGGCTTGAGGATATTAGTAAAATGCCCAAGTCCACTTTGCTGGAATATTCAGTTCTTGAGCAGGGTAATGAAGATTTTGTGGAGAAAACTATGAGCATCATAAGGTATAAGTCAAGAGCTATGCATGAACATCAAGAAGAAGTCCGAGAACTGAGTAAAGACTTGAATCAACAGATGATTGAGTTAGAGGCAGTTGTGGCCATTTTAATCAACTTAGATTCCTCCAATAAAGAAGCCCTGTCGTTGGATAAACTAAGGGAGAGATGGAGAAGTGGGTTTGAGGAAATCGTGCAAAAAGGAGATGATGGGGAGGATTTATTGCTAGATCAGTTTATGGATATCTGGGAGGAGGTCAGAACTGTTAAAAAGGAGTTAATCAAGTTAAAGGACATGCAAAGATTGGTTGCTGCAGAATTTGAAAGGATCAAATTTGAAGGTGATTGGTTAGATGGGCCAGATTTTGGAACTCTTCAACAGATGTTCTCCAGTTTTGATGAGTACATCCTTGAGCATTCAAAAGTGACTGACTCTTTTCGCCATACTCTATCTACTCTTCTCCTCTTTTTGTGGGTTTTGACATAAGTTCAACTCTGAGTTTGATCCGTGGGTTTCAGTTTCTTCTTGGAGTATCATATTTTATTTTTATACAACAGAGTGATCAGCCTTGAAACAGGGGTTCCTAAGTCTACTTTTGTGTTCAGTTTCGACTCCATGAATTGTGGATCTGGATTGATAATTGAGAAATTCGTGCATGTGGCACCCTATATGTACTATTAGAATCTACTTTGTAAAGGTCAACTAATTGAGGAAATATCAGCCACTTGATGATAGCAAATAGAGACTAGATCTAGGATTTCAATGTTTTTAGAAAGATACTCTAAAAAGTTCAATAAAAAGGCTTGATTATTTTACAGTTTTCATATGTTTTCATGTCATGATTTTAAAGTTTGGATCCATTTTGATAAGGTTAATGGTACATGATCAATCCATACGCTAGTGATTTTGTTGTGCTTAATTGTTCCTTATTTGATAAAAGTTAATAGAAGGAACTGGATTCAAGATCATATCATTGGATTATCTGTGAATTAAATTGTCATTGTATTCATTTGATCTTTGTTTTGGATGATGAGTGAGTGATTTGTTTGAAGTAATTTTGGTGATTATTGATGGTATTTGAATTAGCATTATGGATGTATGCAGTAGCATAGTTTATTCTATGGATTGCATCTTGCTATAGTTGTGGTTAGTTGGAATAAACACTCATTATTAATATGCATGTCTGGATGTGTAAGAATTTTAGTCACGTTTCTTTTATTTAAAGCTCCGATTTATCTTTTTCTTTTATTTAAAACCTCCCAAACATAGACTACTTGATGCTATGCATTCTTGTTCTTTGTTACCATCAAAGGCCCCTTGAACATTACAGTTATATCAACCACTGAGTGAAATCAACATAATTGAGAACCAATTACCAGGACCTTGGGAGTTAGATCTCCATGTGTTATCTTTCTCTTTCAAGAGAAATAGAATAGTAATATTCTTTTTAATGTTGTTGTGTTGTTTTGACCATTAACACTACTGATAACCAATGAACTGAAAACAAAGCTACATGCACAAACTCAAAACTCAAAACTCAAAGCAAAACACACAACGAGGCATAATCCCATCCCACTCACAAAATTCCAAAATACCAATCACAAGGTGAATATTTTGTGCATGGAAAATGACCAAATTTCACATACCAATACATTACAATCAACATAATGATTCCAAGGAATTTCCCATTATGAAAACTAATCCCCCTTAGCCTCTAGAGACTCTACTGACCATTCCACAATTTGACTTAACAAAGGCACAAATAACCAATCATACTCATTCAACACTCTTTCTTTTTCCTTCTTACAATACTGGAATATTAATTAACTCATGGAATTCCTATTAGGTCAATGATGTTACAATTCCGAATTCAAGAAATACAAATCTTTTGTTTAGTCTAGATTAAATACTTCATTCTATTCTTACACCATTTTCTTCTTGTTTTTGTTAATTTAAATACCATAATATACAATATCTTCATTCCTTAACAAGAACTAAAGCATATGGAAAAGCAGACACATATACATACATAAATAAATATATTATATATATATATATATATTTAATTACATATGTATATATATATGTATATGTATATATATATTATACATAAATATACATGAATTTAATTAAACGACGATTCACATAATAATTTATTCCATACTCAACATATGCAATAAGATAATCGAGAATATCCAGAGATATACACAAATATATGCATTTAAATACATACATACATACATACATACATACATACATACATACATATATATATATTCATATATATATATACATAATATATCTAAATGTTTATATTTGTTAAATATATAAATCAAATGAATTTTTCACTGTCGTTGCATTACTATCTTCTCTAAGAAAACCACAGTAAACATGACTTCCTTCAAAATCTACTCTCCTAAGTTTATGCACCAACTCAGAATTCACAATCCATCAAATGGAAGAAGGTGGTTCAAAAACTAGAGTCAACAATAAATCTTATCCATCAGTTCACACAAACCGCATGCCATTACAGGCATGGTAGAAGAACGATTGACTAGTGTTAAGAGAGAGCTTGGTAGATGGAAAAGCAACTATGTTAGACACATGCCAACAATTTTAGAGAAATAGAAAAGAAAGATTCAAAGCACACAACCATGTGGTACCAATGTTTAATTTCCTCAATCAATCTACAACATTATGGAAGTCTAATAAGGCAAAGAGAGCCACATGGGTGACTCAGGAGGACCTTCAGCTGTCAACAAGCTGATTAGGATGACAACTAGAATGTTATAAGATTGCATATGAGCCAAAAGCATAATATTGTGTACAGATTTCATAATGATGGGAGATAGCAGATGAAAACTTTGACCCATCAAGAAAAGCTCATTTAATCAAAATGTTAACAAGAGTAAGCCAAAAGAGGGGCTGTGGAATGCATGTTGGTTACTACAAGTTTCAGGGAACACAAGAATTGAGTATAATCTGTCCCATGATAATAATTCTGAGGATATTTTGGTATCCTATCTGAAGATAGTCTAAAAAAACAACAACAAAGGATTGGATTATGATTTGACCAATAAGAGGCAGTCACGACCTAATAACCACTATACTCCATTTAGGTGGACCATGTAATATGTTAAACTCAAAGGTAAGAAAAGAGTTATTGATGCAAACTAGTTTATTGAAGTCTTTGTTACAAAAGATTTGACACAACCATCAATTTTAACACAACAATTGTATACACCTAAAATCAGTCATGACATCTAATTAATTAAATACTAGTTATTTAATTAATATTCAACTACATATAAATAAATTCTCAATTTATTTATATTGTTCATATTTTCTAATTCTTCATATCTAAAAATCATATTCTTCTAATTTAATTAAATAAACAAATTTCATAAGCTTGTTTTATTTAATTAAGTTTCACTAATCTTGATTAGGAATTCAAGCACATGTCTACAACTTTTTATGCCACCTCACCAAGGTCACATGAAAATAAATAATTCTAATTTTTAAATTAGAATTATCTTCAACCAATTTTCAAACACATGGCTTATTCCTCACACACTTCTTCAACCAATTTTCAAACACATGGTCTTTCTCTCACACACTTGATTCTTCCATCCATTTGGCATGTTGTCTTTGGTCAAGGGGACACCTTCTTGATTCTCTCCATCTCCACCGTTCATCCCTCTTGTTTGAATCTAGACCGTCGATCGTTGCCACATCACAAGATGCTTGGAAAAGCCTATAAATACAACCCTCTGCCATTGTATTTGGCATCCACATTTGAGTAGAGTTATCATGCAGGAATATCATTTGAGCATTGGAGCATTTTAGAGTCTTATAGTTACATTTCATATCATGTTTTGCATCATAGTTAGATCTTAGAATCACACTTTGCTTCATAGTTGCATTTTAAATTAGCATATTCATGTAGGAGTTTAGGTGAACTCCTCAAACCCCTTAGAATCACCTGCAAGACAAAACTTCCACAAGAGAGAAATGGCAGAAAAATCATGCTATCATTAAGATGCAAGGATGCCAAATTGAATATGACATTATTACAAATGTACAAGATGTCTGATTATATAGGCATGAGAGAAAACCTAAGATGCATGAGATGTTGCCATGTGTCTTGATCTAACAACATGTGACAACATATGAACCCTATCTAGATGATTATTAAATGTTGAGATAAGTTTTAGAAGGACAACTCATCTTCTAGAAGGAATCTTATCCCACCAAACAAGGAAGGGAATATTATCCCATTTATTTATTAAATGATTTATCTAATAATGCAACCTAAGACTTAATTAATTAAATGCAAGACTTAAGTTAACTTATGCTAGTGTAATAATTAATTAATTACACCAACACCCCCCCATAAGTGCAACTTAGGGAGAAAAACCAAGATCACCTGCATGCAAGATGGATACCTGTCACATGCAAAAGATATGAAGAACCAAAGAAGATGTTAAACCTCTCAGTAAAAATGCATTAAGAGAATCAAATATTACAAAGAGATCAATCCTTATGAAGGAGATCAAGAAACCCTAAAAGGGAAACCCTAAATGAAACCCTAGTGTGCACACTTAATAATTAATTATTAATGTGCCTAAGTTTAACTTAAGTAACAAAGAGGAATAAGTGACTTAATTAATTTATCAATATGATATAATTAATTAAGCATAATAACTTATTACTCTAACACCCCCCCTTAAGATGAACTTAGGAAGAAGCTAAAACACTAGAATAAGATGCATGAAAGCAAAGATGGGTCCCGGTGACTAGGCCTGATCAGGTACCCATTTACAAATGCAAGAATGGAGTAGAGAAGGAAAAACCCAGTGGGACAAAACCCCCTACAATGAGATGTCATGCTGCAAAGAAGCACTGGCAGAACTCTGTAGAGTAACACTGGAACCTGATACTGGCAAACAAGGAAAGATTCTTCTGTCTACTACTGAAACCAGATGAGAGTCACTGATTGACTCAAGGAATCATGATAAAGCAACAGCAAACCTGATGCCACGGAACACTCGAAAACTCCAAACGGGAACAACTTTGGAATCTATGAAGCAACAAGCAATTATTTAATGATGTATTACTAAAAACGAAGTGCAAAGATGCAAGATGCACTCTCCCAACTGCCAAAACATCCAAGTAATCGCCAAACAACCTATCAGGCCAAATATGGACTAAGTGATCAACCTAGGATAGATATAGAAAAAGTGCATGTACAACAACATAGAGCTCCTCAATAATTTTCTAATGCCACAAAGATAGCGAAAATCAGAGATCGTGGCAAAAAGTTATGAGCTCGAAAGCATAAAAAGTACATCTAACTTCAAACATCAATAAATGCAGTAAAATAGAAAAATACTATAAAATAAACTACACCAAATGAAAGTGCTCGGAACCAGCTTTCCAACGATATCTTGTTTTCCCGATTTCAATACCGTATGCCCAAGTTATGACCAAAAGAAAAAAACTGCTCCTTAAGGAAAAATTAGGGCTAGGAGGTGGCAAAGAGGGGCCGACCATACGAATGACGTCATGTTGTCTTCAGCAAAAGGCGAGTGTAAATTTGACGGCCTTCTGGTCGTCGGAGCAAAAAATCGCCCCCTGCTGGGAAAATTTCAATGACCGGTATATTCTGCTCGGTTTCAGAATATTCCCTGCATAGCTGGTATATTCCCCACGGGCCAGAATATTCCATCGCTGTTGTCGGTCGGGGGTTGGATCCGAGCTCCTGGTTCATCATAGGACCACTGGTGGAGCAGAAGGGCCCGGTGGGGGCTGACCTTGGTGGAGATTGGGTGGTGCTGACCGGTGGCTGCGGCTCGGCGGTGGCCGCCTAGTGGCCGCCGACGATGGGTTTCTTTCTAAATGGAAGCGCTGCACAGGATTCAAAAAAACATGTGTTTTTTAATTTTTTTTTTATTTTTGAGCCTTGGGAAGCGTGCTGGGGAGGCCGTACGGCCCCCAAACAATTTTTTTTCCTCCCAGATCAACTGCACCAAAATGGACGATTTGACAGGCGTTTCTAGGGTTTTGGGACGCTGCGAATGCAATGGCGACGTCCATTTGAGCCCATAGTGTCCCAAAAAAAGGCTACCCCCAAATCTTGCAAAAAAGATGCCTGTGGAAACCCTTGCACTTGAAACTCACAGAGAGGCCATATCTTCGGATCACGAACAAGCAGCTGCAGGTCTGGAGCTCTGATACCATGTAGGAGTTTAGGTGAACTCCTCAAACCCCTCAGAATCACCTGTAAGACAAAACTTCCACAAGAGAGAAATGGCAAAAAAATCATGCTATCATTAAGATGCAAGGATGCCAAATTGAATATGACATTATTACAAATGTACAAGATGCCTGATTATATAGGCATGAGAGAAAACCTAAGATGCATGAGATGTTGCCATGTGTCTTGATCTAACAACATGTGACAACATGTGAACCCTATTTAGATGATTATTAAATGTTGAGATAAGTTCTAGAAGGACAACTCATCTTCTAGAAGGAATCTTATCCCACCAAACAAGGAAGGGAATATTATCCCATTTATTTATTAAATGATTTATCTAATAATGCAACCTAGGACTTAATTAATTAAATGCAAGACCTAAGTTAACTTATGCTAATGTAATAATTAATTAATTACACCAACAATTCATAGTTAGCATTTGAGCATATGTAGAATCATCCCAACTTCATATCATAGCATTTACATTGTATAATCTAACACCATTATCCATTCATCATAGTATCCATTATCATTTTCATCATATAGTTTCATGTAGGAACTTAATTGGCTTGCATGTTGAATATTATCTCATTTCTCAAGTTGTCATTTTAACAACCATAGTGCACATAGAAATCTGAGGGCCAAATGGTTTAATAAATCCTTGGGAATAGAGGACAATGAGACGTTCTTAAAAGATTTTTTTAACTACAAGATAGAGTAGTTTACTTGATTCAAATCTTTGATATAATTCATTTTATTAAGGTTTGTGTTGATTTACTAATATTTCTCATATTTCACACACACAACAACAACACATAACACCAAAATCGAGTTAAAGGATCTGAAACAAACTTAATAGATAGCTCTAAATCATTTAAAACAAAGAGAAAATTCAAAGGTTTGGAAATGGCATAGAACTCAGACAAGATGGTAGTAATACAAAGTATTGCAACACAGATTGTTTCAATCAAATCTACAAATGCAGACACTCAAATCATAAATGACTTATGAAATTTCAAGCATTTTATTTCAGCTAAGAAGAAAATTGCAAAGGAAAAGAACCTGGTTTAATTCAATAGCTGGACTGAAGAAGTTGTTGGTCCTAATCTTCTTTTCCAACACTTTAGTTACAACTTCCAACTCTTCTATGTACTACAACACTGCCAACAAAATAAAACCCCCAAAGCTTCCAAGAACAATTTTAGAGCTTCACAAATTCCAAAAACTTTTCAACAAAAATAATGC
Source organism: Sequoia sempervirens (assembly GCA_007258455.2). Taxonomy (NCBI): domain Eukaryota; kingdom Viridiplantae; phylum Streptophyta; class Pinopsida; order Cupressales; family Cupressaceae; genus Sequoia; species Sequoia sempervirens. Next base: position 13,758 of record VDFB02033106.1, read on the forward strand.
AGAGAAAGTTTTCAAGAAACCCCCAAAAAAGGATGTTCACGACAAGCATTCAGTAAACAATTTTTCATTCGAGAAAAATAAGCCAATTGCCCCTCTCCAGTTCACTCCACTTCTCTCTTACTTTATTATTAACCTCCACTACCATTATAATTACTTTCATTCAAAATTTCCTCCCACTTACTAATTTTACTTAATTTATTTTCTCTTTAAAAAATTTAACCTCATCATACAATTTACACACAATAAACCACTAATTTATTAATTTATTATTTTAAATTTCTCATAAGGTTTGTTTGCTTTTTGTATAAACACATTAATTTTAATTTATATTTAAATATTCTGTTTAAACAGTAATTCTTAATTCATTAAATACCTTCACAATATTGTTTCAATTTTGTTCTTTTAATTTAATAAGACTTTTATTTTCATTAACCAAAGCCTTCAATTTTGACAATTTAAATTTAATGACATGATCAAACAAAGCACAAATCACAAGCATGACTCAATGATTGAACAATCAAACAATACCAACCGAAAGCAAAATGAAGGTAAAGCGACCACAACGAAGACGAAACAATACCAATAGACCTTACTAACGGGATGTGATAACAAAGATTCATCCTTGACGAGGACGATGGCTCGATGTGGGGAACCCAATGCTATCTCTGAAACAACAAATCCATTGGGCTTTTGACATGCTCAAACTTGATAATCAGGTGGAGTTGATGTCCCTGTACCTATAGCCTGTAGCAAAACATAAGGTCAAACATGTGCATAAAGAAAACAATTAGTCACACTGTGAAGGGAAAGTCGCAACATCGCAGGGCACTCACAAGTGAGTGATGCAACCCTGATCCCCTTCACCAACATAATAACTGATATCAAAACATGATAACACATACATCCAATAAACACATAACAACATATCCATAACTACTTACATAAGCAATTAACTAATCTGCTAAACATGACATAAGAAAGAAACATCAGATATCACAATGCCATCAATATCATCAAACTAAGCATTATAGTGTCATCAAATAGTCACCATATCTAATCATCAAAGTATCACAATATCTAAATAAAATCCAACAGTGTCATAGTGTATAACAACAGTCTCATAAAGTCTAGAAAATAGTATCATATGGTCTAGGTACAGTCCAAGTAGTTGTCCAAACAAAGTCAAACTGAGGGGCATTACATATACATACATACATACATACATATATATATATATATATATATATATATATATATATATTCGTTGATTTACATAAATATGAAGAACTCAAACTCAATAAAGAAGCTCAATCACATAACCCTAATCAAGAACATTCACAAACAAGATCATAACCTCTTCTAAATCATGCACAAACAAGACTAAAGGTAACTTACCATTTGCCAGGCTAATGACTTGACTTAACCAAACTAGAAGTGAGTGTGTGAAAGCTCAGTTAGGCTTATTAAGGATTACCAGACCAAGTTCTTCTCCTGAGTGATACTCCCCCTTGCATACCTGAGGGCTTGAATATGTTCCTACATCCAACTTAATCCATTGCATAGGTAGTTAGCCATTTGAACATTAAATCCATTTGCATCAATAAAGCATTAAAATAATTATTTTGCAATACATATTATTTCATTGCGTTTCATCAATATAAATCATATTCATTCCTTTAAAAGCAATATCATCTTAATGCATATTTTATTATTTCTTTCACCTAGTAAACATATTAAAGTCACAATTTGCACTTATCATCATATTTACTCATGAAGGTGAAAGTAACTCGGTAACTATGAGACTGAGAGTAACATCAATAATAATTCTTCATCATTATTTCCAAAACCAAATACATAGATATCTTCCTTTAATAATTATATTTATTATTACAATTATCAAATTCCAACTCAAACCAAACAAGTGTCAAGTAGTGGCTAGTACTTATCTTTATAGTATTGTAATTATTGTTTTCTAGATTTGGAAAAAATAAATGTACGTTTTACTAATGTGAATAAAAATAAATGTGAGTTTTTTTAATTATAGTGTTTTAATATTATTAATTAGTTCTTTGCATATCCTAACCCTAACTCACACCCTAATCCTAACCCTAGCTTTAACTCTAACAATAACTTGTAAGCCATTATCCTAATCCTAGACCTATCTCTAACCCTAACTATGGTTGTATCACTATCCATAACTATGGTCGTAACCCTAACCCTAACAATAAAGAACTATAGAGTGACATTACCAAACAAAATATATGAATTAATATTGAAAATAAGCTTTGAAATAAAACTATTAGATGAACAAAATTTTGGAGCATTATATCCTAATCATATTTTAGTGATTTTTATTAGTAATATTTATTTTTAATTTATTTTAATTTTTGAATAGTTCTAACCATAATTTTTACCTTATTCTTAATTCTAATTCTAATCCTAATCCTAATTATAATGTTTTTAGGAGTATAATAATTACTAATAGGATTAGAATTAGAATTTAATTAATTTAATTATAATAATTTTAGTTATTTTAATTTAATTTTTATTTGTATTTATGTATGTTTTGAAATTAATAAAATTTGGAAAATAAAGAAAGTGGCAATATCAAATAGTTTAAGATTTAATTTAAATTTTTATTTTAATTGTATAAAATCATAGGAAGATTATCTTTTATATGCTAATTTTTGGATTGCTTTGATTTAAGTTTTATTTTATTATTTTAATAATGTGAATCCAAATCTCTATAAAATAGCTAATTGATTTTTGTGAGATTTTCTTTAATAAAAAAGTAACAATTACATACATTAAAAAAATCATTCTTAAAAAAAATGTAAAAATAAATAATATTTATTTATTTTAGAAAGATTTAATGAAATGATTTTATAAAGCAAAATGAAAAATCATTTAAAAAAATGTTAAAAAATAGTTTACCTTGCTTTTACAAATTTGCTCATAACACTCCAAACTTAAGCCAATTATGTTCAAGAAAAATATTTTTTTTATCATTTTTAAAGTTAAAAAATAGTTTACCTTGCTTCCCTATAGATTTTCCCATAACACCCCAAACTTCTTAGCCAATTATGTTCAAGAAAAATAATTTTTACAAATTTTATAGTTAAGTTTAACATGTTCACTTTCAAAAAAATAATTATAATTGAGAAGAAATAAAATTCTAGTTTTTAATTGGTTCAAAACCAACTTATTAGCCGATAGGCTGTATTTGTTGTGGGCACATCCCACTGCAATTCAATATGTCTCACACCTAAAAAATCTCCTTGAAAATAAACTTCGACTAGTTAAAAAATCTTCTAGGTTCAAATCAAATCTTCAGTAGGCGATCAAATTAGATCTCCACTAGCCGATCAAATCAACATTTAAGTTGCAACCAATAAAATTCTCTTGCATTCTAATCCAATTGTTGCAATATTTCCATTCTTATCCTTATCCTAATTGCACTGCCACTGTGTTGTTTCCTATAAATATCCTACAGAAGTGTTTTGTCTAGCTCAAGAATCATCTTTTCGCTTATTACAATAGTAGGGAGATTGATTTTGGTTTGTTTCATTTGAATGAAATTTCTTCTTTTGTAAGGTTGCGTAATATTTTTCTTACAAACTCTACCCATTTTTTAATCGACATCATTGATGAAATGATACAATTTGTGCATAATCTTGAGGCAAGTAAATTGCCAGTAAGTTAATTTTTCAGAATCTATATACGCTCATATTAGTTTTTATTGTGTTTTATTTAATTCTATAACAATTATGCTTTAATCTGTTAAATGAAGGCACTGGTTCTCTAGTTTTATCTAAGGCTATTTTCAACACCTGCCAACTTCCATGGCATTTGGCGCTCCAAAAATGGAGGTTAAAATTAAGGATGTTGAATGACCTAGCCTATATGCCTAGGATCAGAGGCTGCTCAGGTTTTCTCGCAAGCCCCTTAAATACAAATCATCTCAAAACAAATCAAAGAACTGCTCATTCATCATGTGTGCGAGTGATGGACATTCCACTTCCTTCCATGGGAAGTTTTCCCACTGGTGCAAAAAACACCGACCAATTGATGCTATCATAGTTAGAAACCCTCTTCGTCATGATAGAACAAAGTGCTTAATTGCTTACTTTTTCCCATACTTTCTGCCTAAGGTTTTTGATGAATTCACTTCAATAAAATAGTCACATGTCCCTTATTGGGTACTTTGTTCTACATGAACATATCAGAATCCTCACTTCTATTTTTAAGAACAAAGATAACACATAAATTTGTTAGGTAAGCTACAAGAAGCTTACCTTGCAAATGTTGTCGAATGAAGACGACCAACAAAAGCAAGGAAAATGGCAAAATCTGCTCAATATATCCAGCAAGATGTTGAATATCATATCTTTGATATGCAGTATACCTTCTATTTCCATTTGTGTTATTATTATTCTTGCTGGCATTTGTCTCTGCATTTTTAGGCACATAACTTATTGTCAGTGCTGTAACGGAAGAGGATGAGCCAACACTACCTCCACCATTGATATCAACATTTGTTGTGTTCTACAAAGGTGCTGAAGAAGCCTGCATATGATTATTATTACCACCATTAATTGTCTCTATGAATGCCATTTTCGTCTTCTAACTACAAATATGTTATTTCTTCCCCCTTTTGTGAATGTTGTCCTTAACACATCAACTGTTGCTTTAATGTATTCATAATGATAAAAAAATAGAATGTAAGATTAAATGGTGGGTTCTAGATAAAATACTGCAAGGTGATGTGAACGAGGAAATAATAACCAACGTGGACCATAATGCTGAGCCAAACGTGGGATTCATGCACCTACTAAGTTTCTCCTGCTTGTGGGTCCCATTAATAACTATGATGTGGAATAGAAAATTTAAACAAATTACAAATTTGCCTATGCCCATAGGTCTATTTAGTCAACCTCTTTGTTGATAGTATTACATTTATCTTTGATAAGCAATGGCAATTCTTACCTGAAGCTCTTCAATACTCCTAGACAAAGCAGTGAGGGGTCTTCTTCCTCAAATTTTGATTTATGGCTTCAACCACAATAAGTTGTTTCTATTCTTAGTCATGTACCTGTGTCTAATAAACCACTTGGTCATGTTTCGCTTTGAGATTATTTACTTGAATGAAGAGCAAAATTTCTTTGTTTACAATTAGAGAATACATTTTGAGGCCCTAGTTGTATAACTGGTAGACCATAGTCACATTTAATACTTGTAACAAAGTTTGAGAGATAAGAGGTAAAGTAGGAGTCTGGTAAATAAAATAACTTAGATTAAGAGAAGATATAGCATGAAATCATACTCTTTTGAAAGGTTGTATTAATAATTATGAGGCTGCATAGTACTTTACAATAAAAAATAACTTTAGTTGTCTAGCTCTTTTTGTTGTAGTCTACGTTTTTTGGTTACCCAGATTAAGAAAGATCAAGTTTTTTAGGTTGCTTAGCAACAATAGTATAGACTTAGAAATTATTTTCATTTGCAAATATGCTTCATATTATAGATTCAGAAATTATCATTAGTACACATTTCTAATGTCGTATCAATAATTTAATAAAATACTTATAAATTCAACAATAAGCCTCCTATCAATTTTATATACATTTATAATATTGTATCAATTTTATAATAAAATGCTTATAAATTCAACTATAAGTACAATCAAATTTATCTTTACCATGGGTGAAGGCAAGTACTAATTAAGAAAGGGAATTTTGTTCCCTTGAATTACATTTTCCACATCCTCTTGTCCTATCTCTCCAATGAATAAACAATTAAAAAAAAAAAAACCGTAAAAGAGACGCTACAGCATTTTCCACATCCTCTTGTCCTATCTCTCCAATGAATAAACAATTAAAAACAAAAAAAAAAAAAAAACGTAAAAGAGACGCTACAGAAAACTTGGGTTAAAAGCGGAGTTAGCCCTCAACCACACTTCGTGTAAATAAAGCAATTTACCTGGTGCTTGGGATTCCGGAAAAAAGCTGTCAGCTTCTTCTTTCTCGCATGGTTGTAGCATTCAGCAATATGGCTTCTTACACGCCTTCAACTTCAATTATACATGATGAATATGATGCCGAGGAAGAAGAACAAATTGAAGAAGAAGAGCTTAAACAAGCTATGGATGCTTCTTTGGATGAACATGCCCACCAACTTCAATTGGAAGAAGTCATTGCGTTCTCAGACGAAGTGTATGCCTGGGAATTGCAGCTTCAAGAGGCTCTAACCGCGTCATCCAATGCCTGTTCTTCCTCAGCCCCAATTGCAACCTCTTCACAACAAATTCAAGATTGTCAGGAATACGATGATAATATCCAGGTGCATATTAACATAATGTTTTTTGATCAGGGGTTTGTGGGTTTTTATGTTCATCATTTCTTTTTCATATTCTTCACAGGTTGCAAGTGGCAAACGACCCAGAAGCGATAGTGTACTGGTTTCCTCGCCCAAAAGGGCTAGGACAGAGAATGAAGTGATCCCTTTTATAGTATGTGGGATTTGCTTAGAAGCGAAACGGCCATCTGAAATTTTTGATAGGGATTGTTGTTCTCACAAATTTTGCCATAACTGCATAGCTCAACATACCCTCTCCAAGTTGAAGGAAAAACTTATACCCATAAATTGCCCCGAGCTAAGTTGCAGCCAGATTTTGATTCCTGATGAGTGTGAACCTTTTCTTCCTGCAGAAACACTTGATTTGTGGCATTTAGTAACGGTGGAAGCTGATATTCCTGAGTGTCAGAGGTATTATTGTCCTTATAAGGATTGCTCTGCGCTCCTGTTGAAGGATGTGCTTGAAATCGGTAGCTCGACAGGGGCAGAGATTAAGCAGTCAGAATGCCCAAATTGCAGAAGGTTGTTTTGTGCTCAATGTGGGGTTCCCTGGCATGCTGGTTTGGACTGCAATGAGTATCAGAGGTTGTCTCCTTCTGAGAGAGAGCAAGATGATTTAAAACTGCTGATGCTTGCAAAGGAGAAACAGTGGCAACGGTGCCCTAAGTGCAGGAGGATTGTTGAAAGAGAATCTGGATGTACTCACATGACTTGCAGGCCAGTAAACATGTCAATTGTATTGCATGGTTATGGAATTTTTTATTTTATTAAAATTTATTCTTATTTTTATCTCCTAGTTAGTTAAAAGTAAATCCTTTAGTCTTATAACCATGTATCATCACCCAAATCCTTTAATCAGGGATTGCGGAGTTGCTGACTACCTTAATTTGCAATACATACAATTGATTTTAGGTCAACACTCACCCTATTTGTTGATCTACATAGCTGCTTGAAGCTATTAATATGAAAATCGTGTATTTTATTTCCACATGCAAATCAATGTTCCTTTTGAAACTCTTTGTAGATAAGGAAAATATGATCCCTTGTCTAGAATTTCTGTGCTTGATTATTTTCTTCATAAATTCCAGTAGAATGAAGGGAAGGATTTACCTTCTTATGTTCGGGAAGGAATGATGACATTAATATTCCCGTTGTGGACTGCAGGTGCAATTTCCAGTTTTGTTATAAATGTGGATCAGAATGGAAGAATGCTAGAGTACCATGTACATGCCCTGGGTGGGCAGAAGACGATGAAGAAGAATAAGTTACGTAGGGTATCTTATTTACTTTTAAGGTCTGTGACCTGATAATATGAGCAATTTTGTAAGTAATATTCAAAGAAAGATAGTTTTGGTACTTGTTTGCATTACATTCCTGTTGGTAAGATAGAGAATTATAAATTTCTAAGGACAACAATAGTCAATCAACTATTATGTCAATTTGTTATATACAAAAATACTGCACCATTCTGTAAGCTATAGTTGCATTCTGTTTACATGGCATTAACACAGCAAATTGAAAGTGTAATTGAAATCAATTACACAGATTTTAAAATTGGGAAAAACTTGACAAATTAAAAAATGCTCAAATATTCACAAAAATATGGAAAAATAACTTTTGTTGTTACTGCATGTCAAGTATATTGCATAGGAATAGAAAGTTGAAACAAACACAAAACTTTGGGTTAGTTTAAAAAATGGGTTAGGGCTAGGGTTTTATGTTTAAACTTTAAACCCCAATGGTTAGGGTTTAACTGCAACATTAAACCATAACTGTTAGTGTTTAATGTTAAAATCAAAATTTTAGAGTTTCAAGTTTAAAACTTAAATCCTGATTTAAAAGCATTATAAACTTTAAACTTGAACAAAAATGAATGCCGTTATGGGCCTTTTGTGTATCAGTCTAAGGGTCAGAAGGAACTTGGAAACTAAAAGCAGCAATGAATGAGGTGCGCACTAATTTTCTGATGATGAATCCTTTAAACTTTAAAGCCATTGTTCACTTTTGCTCTGAATTTTTTTTGATTATGGAGTGAAAAAATGTTAAACTGAAGGATACATGTAAAAACTGGCATTTATAAGCGCATGCAGAGGAAGGTTTTTTTATTTTTTTTCAAATTCCAAAATAACCCATGAATATCTTGAGGGTTATTGATTAACTAGTGGTTTATTGGCAGTTTGAAAGAAAAAGGAAAAACCTCGGCCTTTCAACTAAGAGACTGGTTTTCAGGAAAAATGACCCAGCAGTTTGAACCAGCAGAGTTTAGGAGCTAGGCCATGAGTAACAGTGAATAGCAGCTCGTCTTTCTTGTCATTTACTTCTATACTGTAAACTTCAAGTAAAATTACCATCTTAGGGTAATGTTAGGAAGTAATTTTATGGTTATTGTTCCATAGATTGTGATTCTTGTTGGAAGGTAGTAATCTGACTTTTCAAAGTAGAGTGTCTTTATGGAAGTGAGTTGCAGTGTTCAACTAGGTTTGGGATCTTTTAAAGCAAATCTCATGTTCCTTGTGTTCCTCAAATCATCTGTGCATCATCCACTAATTATGTTCAATTATTGAGCTCCCATATAAATTATGCAGAGAAAATGACCTAAAGATAGAAAAAATTGAAGGTAATCTAGTCGTGGGCTGCTTTATTTGGTGTGGGTGTGATAACTTGTAACACCATATTGCACAGTGTGATTGAATTTGGGGTGCACATTTTCGCTCCATATTCATTACTCCACTAATTGTTTGCTCATATTTCAGTGCTTCATAACATCGACGATGTGTTCTGAGTTATGCGAAACCTTATTGCATCTTAAGGATTTGAACCTTGGTCTCTTGTTTATGAATGCACCCCTTTACCATTATACCACAAACCAATTTGGTACACAGGACACTAAAATTCATCATCGTCATCACTAAACAAGTCATTTTTTTGCAATTGTGACTTGCTGCAGTATACTAATATAGCTTGTGATTAGCAACAGAATATTTCAAACATAATGTAAACTCAATACTTTTTCTTTCTTAAAAGCAAAAGCCATTGGGGTCAAGTAGATCATATATATACAGTTAAATCCCATGTGAACTTAAAATTTCTTGATCTTGAAAGTTTTAATCAGAGCATTACACTATATTAGTGGGTACTGCCCTAGACATCCCTGTACTTGACCCCCCTTACCCAGGTTTACTCTACTGTCCTAGGTACCTGACTGTCACAATTTAAAAAATAGTACTACTTTGGGTACGACAGTCATGATAAAGAAAACAAACACAAGCAAAGATAAAAGTTGAAAACACAATTAAAAACATAGCACAACTAACTAAACTGTTGCTAGTCCTATTGCATCTGGTTCTTTTTAACGAATTGCTGACTTGGTTGCTCTCAAGGAGGAGCAAGATGATGATTTGTTCATACACTTCTTCAATTAACTGTTACCATTGATTATTTTCCCATTTTGAACAGATAATATAAAGTAATGTGATATATCATGTCATGACTCGTTTAATACTTTGAACTATCAACATTATTAGTGTTTTGTTTGTTTTCTTGGCATATTTATGCATAAAAAAATGATATTAGGGATAGTTTTGTCGATAACTTTTATGTTTCTATAAATTTTAAAAATGGATGTACAGAAGTTATACCATACCCAGGGTCCAAAAAGAAAACTACAACACCCCATACCTAAACCCTGTACCTGTATGTGAACCAGTAACTTAAGACAAAGCAGTATAGTTGCATACAACTTATTTCTCTCTTTATTACTGGGGATGTAATATATTGTCTTCCATCAAAAATAATACTCAGAGGTCTTACCCAAACCTTCAAGATTTTTTGGAGGCAGTGTTCAGATTGGCATTATCCACTTTATTCTCCAAGGGAGCTCCTTAGATGTCTGTTGCTATCATCATTGCAGTTCTGCTTGTTACTAAAATGGTAGTGCACTTTCGTTGTCCAATCTTCTCGAAACTCCTATTTAACAGCATCTCTTTTCATTAAAATGGTAGAGTCTTCATCTCAAAGGCCATTATAGAAAGAATGCCCGTCAAACAACACAACCATAAGTCTTTATAATGACTTCTCGTGTCAAAATTTGTATAACTTAAAGCTAAGGATTCATGGATATATCGTATGTTCATAACAACAAATCTTAACTCCCTTTAGCTGCAAAAGAGGAATTGGATGTGTGGATAGCAAAGAAGGTGGCAGTACTTCCACTAACTGATATCTCTGCAGTAAAACGAGGATGGGAGAAAGCATGATGAATAAATGGGACAGTGACAAATAGCTGGAATTCCTCCATTGGTTGGAGGAATGTGGAAGGAATTTCAAGGTGATGGACCTGGAAGCTGACGAGTGTTAGTGTTTGGTAGCTTCAGGAGATATTTTCTCCTTAATTTATTCTTGTGAAGGCAGGCCGGCCTTATTTTTATAAAGGAAAAATTATACTTGTTCAAGGTCGGCTTTAAGATGAAGGGTTGCCTAGCTTGTATAAATAGGAGATGGTGTCTCCTCATTTCATAATTCAATCAAGCAATTTCATTCACTCCAATTCAAACTTCAGCAGCAGATCGAGTTTCCTAAGCAGCAGATCAGGATCAAGGAGAAGAGTTAATACTTAATGTATTCATGAAATTGCACCAGATAAGTGCAGATCCTTGTATTGTATTCACCCTTTCTAGGGCCTGTTATTCTTCTAATATATAAAGAGAATATTGTTGTTGGGTTTTTCTCCCTCGAGTAGGAGGGTTTTCCCAGGGTAAAATGTGGTGTTCATTGTCTATGTGTTGCATTTTCTGTTTGCTTACATTTCTGATCTAAAACTAACATGGTATCAGAGCGGGTCTAAGAAAAGATCTTGTCAGAATTGTTTAAGCAGTCTGAGGGAGATTATTGTCATTTGAAGCCGAATGATTCAGGTTATAGAAGATCATCGGCGAATTGGGTAGGTCGTGGATTACTAGAGTCCAAGCTGAGGAGACACTTAAGTTATCGATTCATATTTATTGGTGCTAATCAAACATAGATAGAAGAGTCGGGAGCTTCTAAATTGTTGGATGCTGCTTTTACTATGAAACTAGGTTTTCTCCATACATGGTTCTTTGGAATTTAGTAAGGACCCGTATGTTTTTTTTTGAAGAATCAATTCTGGTACCAAATCGTGCTTGGTTTGGCATTTTATTCAAAAGAAAGAATCATGGGTCTGATACCAGCTTCGAGAGATTAAGTGAATGGAAGCATAGAAATATGAAGTCGGGAAGATTGAATTAAAGAAGAGCTGCAAAAAAAACGCCTCATTCTTTGTGATCGATGCTTTCTTTGAGTAACCATCATCTTTTCCATACTCAAGCAACAAATATCGATGAAGAAATAGAAGTTGGGTATTGGCATTCAAGAGAGTCGAGTATCATAGCTTGAATGAAGGACAAGATCCTTGACAGGCGATCATATTATATTCTGGAGGTAGCTTATTGGAGTCGCCTGATTCTTGTGATGCGAATATCTTTTGGAAGCCACAAAAAAAGAAAAAAAATAAAAAATACAAGTGTGATTGGTAAATTTAACAGATGGTTCAGAATTCTCGACACGCCTGCTATATAGAGACCATCGGTGGAAAGATTATTTATTGAAGGCTGCTGCTTGAAAGATATAAGATCAATTGAAAGATTATTTATTTCTTGCTATCGTTTATAGAGGAGTCATGGCTAAAGACCATCGGTGGAAAGATTATAAGGCTGCCGCTTGAACTTTATAAGATCAATTGAGCCCGTGCATTCTTTGGAGGCCATCGTTTGAGCTTAGAAAGAGGACGCGGACCATTTGGTAATGATGTGGCATAGAAAGTGGAATATGTTCAAGCAAATTCAGGTGGAGTTGGAGCTGGAGCTGTGAAATATTGGAGATCGAATTGAATCTAGGGGCAGAGTATTCTTCACCAACTGGTACAAACATTTAAGGATGCACCGAGGAACAAAAGGATGATGAGTATTGCATAAGGAATTCAAAGGGAGGAAGAGCTTGAGGCATCCTGTGAGGAAGTCATGCCAGCTGGAGAAATTAACAAACATGGAGACATAGTTTGCAGCCTTGGGACTGAGTTGGTGGTGCATAACTCTCATGATTCTGGAGGCATCTCTCGAGGGCACAAGGTTGGGTCAGCCTTGGATGGAGAATTTGCATTAGCAAAGAAGATTGAGAAAGATGAAGACACTAAACAACGAAGAACCTATATAGATTGTCATTGCAATCAGTTACTTCGAAGAGGAGGAAATGACATTCAAAGGGAGTTAAATTCCGAAAATTCAAGAGCATGTTCGGGAAAAGGATTAAGGTTCTAAGATCAGTCAATGGAGGGGAGTTCACTTCCAGAGGATTTCTTTGCAATCTCTGAGGCAGGGATCAAGAGGGAGTTCTGTAACTCATTGAGAAGAAGTGAAGGTGTCAGCTAAGTGGGTTGTAGAGAACAAAATTGCACAAGACAATCAATTTGAATTTGACATTGGTAGCTCCTCAAACCTATTCAGAATAGGGTGATCTGGGATGAGGTCAAGGAGGACAGTCCTGGACTCTCGCAAGTCTATAGTGCCGAAGGTGTGCGTTGGAAACCGTTCCTCTAAGGCAAGTATTGCAGGAAATCTTGGACAAGGAGGTTAGGAGGTTGATGCAAGTACTTGGAGCTTCAGAGGGAGTCACATCATCATGAAAATTTGTTGTAGTGTATATTTTTCTGAGACAGAGAAATATGAGGTGAAAGCCCTTGTAGTGTATATTTCTCTGAGATGGAGAAATATGAGGTGAAAAGCCCTTGTAGTGTATATTTCTTTGAGACAGAGAAATATGAGGTGAAAGCCCTTGTAGTGTATATTTCTCTGAGATGGAGAAATATGAGGTGTGAGCCCTTGTTCATCTCTGAGACTGAGATGAGACATCATGTTGAGAGACTCCATGACGACATCACGTTGAGAGACTCCCTAATGAACCCTTGTATTTGTGTTTCTTTCCACACATGGGAGTAGCCATGGTGGATGTCATGTTGAGAGACTCCATGGCGATATCACGTTGAGGGACTCCGTGATGAACACTTGTACACGTGTTTCTTTCCACACATGGGAGTAGCCATGGTGGACGTCATGTTGAGAGACTCCATGATGACATCATGTTGAGAGACTCTATGATGAACCTTTGAGCTTTCCACAAATGGGTGTAGCCATTGTGGGCGTCATGTTGAGAGACTCCACGACGTAGATATTTGGAAAATATCTCCCTAGCTAAGAGGGAGTGTTAGTGTTTGGTAGCTTCAGGAGATATTTTCTCCTTAATTTATTCTTGTGAAGGTAGGTCGGCCTTATTTTTATAAAGGAAAAATTATACTTGTTCAAGGTTAGCTCTAAGATGAAGGGTTGCCTAGCTTGTATAAATAGGAGAAGGTGTCTCCTCATTTCATAATTCAATCAAGCAATTTCATTCACTCCAATTCAAACTTCAACAACAGATCGAGTTTCCTAAGCAGCAGATCAGGATCAAGGAGAAGAGTTAATAATTAATGTATTCATGAAATTGTACCAGATAAGTGCAGATCCTTGTATTGTATTCGCCCTTTCTAGGGCCTGTTATTCTTCTAATATATAAAGAGAATATTGTTGCTGGGTTTTTCTCCCTTGAGTAGGAGGGTTTTCCTAGGGTAAAATGTGGTGTTCATTGTCTATGTGTTGCATTTTCTGTTTGCTTACATTTCTGATCTAAAACTAACAACGAGGAGGACATGAACTAGTCAGACTAGCCTATAAAGAGGATGAAGAGCCTAACACTACAAAAGGGTGCAACAATAAGTTCCAGAACGCAACTGAGGTAAATATTGTTGGAACATATATCACTTTGGGCATGAACTATAGTATATGTTGCGAGATTGACAATCATCATCAGATGATAACAAATACCATTAAGGCCTTAGACCAGGATTTTGAGCCTGAAAACCTCTTAAAATATTTATCGTCTTTGAGGGTTTAAATGTTTCTCTTATTGAGTCAATTAATGGATGGGGTGGAAGGAATCTGTCTTCTCCTTCTCATGACAACTCCTGATTTTTCAACAGTCGTATGGAGAGAGAATAAATAGAGTGCAATTGCTTGTACCCCCTTAGACTATACTGTTGTTGTAACCTTTTTCAGCATATGCAGAAGAGAAAAAGGAAAGGCAATATGCAGCTTGTGGAAGAAGCTGCAACTGTTAATATGGATAAAGGTGCCATTTTTGTTGGGACCAAAAAATATTGATAATTTTGGTGTTTTGAAAGTGGATGATTTGGCTGAAAGTCATATCAGCGAAGAACTGACTGAAAACCTGGTAGCTAAAGACCGCAAGACTAAGGGTATTCATGTCCAAATTGGTGCTCTGAATGGCCTTCAGGAAGAAATTAAAACCTGGAGAAGCTGTTAGAGTGGGCACATGGTGGATGAGGTGCACCATTTCTGGAGTCATTGATTTTGGAAGAGTAGCTATGTAGGAAGGAAGCTTGAGAGCTAATAAAGACCTCCTCATGCAGAGAACTCACAGTAGTTGTTGCCAATGCTTAGGTGGAGGCGCCTGCCCAAGAAAATGCAGCTTTCCAATGGTATGTTTTCGTCTTCAGTTTTGGTTCATTTTTTGGTGTTTATGATGGTTTTGAATTCTTCTCTTGGTTTGTGGGGCTTTTTTGTCTAGTTACCTTAAGTGAAGGAAAAGAGAGATATCTAGGCCAAGTTGATGTGTTCATAGCTTTTTTAGTTCTTCTACCTGCTGGTATGGTGTTTGCTTTGACTTGGATTTGGAGGACTTGCAGATGAGGTTGGTATCTCTCAACAGAGTCCCTTATTTTGTGCTGTCCTGCATGGTAAGGCGGAGCTTTTGAGTTTTCTCAAGGCTCATGTAAGAGAAGGATTAGTGATCTTTTCTTGTAACAGTGCTGGAGGAATTTTGAGGCTTTCCTATGGTAATATGAGTTTTCTTAAAGGCCCATGGAACAAAAGGATCGGCAAGTTTCTCTTACAACAGCTCTAGAAGAATCTTTGAGTCTTTCCTATGCTATTTGTCAATTGACCGGGCTCATGGAGGAGAAGGATTAGTGATCTCATGGAAGAGAAGGATTAGTGATCTTTTCTTGCAACAGTGCTGGAAGAATTTTGAGGCTTTCCTATGGTAATATGAGTTTTCTTAAAGGCCCATGGAACAAAAGGATGGGTAATATTCCCTTACAACAGCTCTAGAAGAATCCTGAGTCTTTCCTATGCTAATTGTCAATTGACTTTTACAGTCTCGAGGATTCATCTTCAACCTTTAACCCAAATTATGGTATTTCTATTTCTTTCAGTGATAGTCATAACTGTTATAGTAGAGTTGCTTTGGTAATTACTGGACTGATAAAATTTGGCTTCCCATTTGGTCTAGTTATTTGTAAATCTGTATGTAGTTTTTCTAAGCTATGGTCATTTGGAAAACTAAGGAACTAAGGGATTCAAACCTTTAACTGCATGGATATTTACTAATTTAACTTTCTGAATTGATATAATGATTAAAGAAAAACTCATCCATTTTGCTCAAACGCTTATTGCTAGAATCTTCCTTGCCCATGGCAAAATGACTCAGTTGCTATGGAGCCTCTTTAGCCCCTTTGATTTGTTCTTCACTAGGGTTACGATGTGTGTTCTTGGCAAGTAGTCACTGAGTTTTAGTGAGTTTTTCGGCATTTTTTCAGAGTACTCAACAAAAACTCTCCAGCTAGCAGGAAAACTCCTTTTTTTGCTCCAATTCCTTCTCATTTTTTCTGTTGCTGTGTACTCAAAACAATTTTTCAACAATTTTCCCAGCTATGCAAGAATTAAGTTCATTTCTCATGCTTATTAAAACTATATTTTGCATGTTATTTAACTTTATTTATAACATTATGTATTTATTTAATATGCTGACTCCCGACTCCTGTGCCAAAATTTTGGCCAGCCGAGTTTTGCAGAGTCCTATTTTCTGAGCTGTGGTACTAATACCACATATTGAGACATGCGAAATGTGAAATTTATATCTACACTTGAGCACAAATTGCGCTAACATCTCCTTGTTAAATTCAGTTGGGCACATGGAATATTTGGTGCACAAAACTTCACCATAATTGAAGCTGGAATTCTGGTCTCTCGATGGACAGCTCAAAGTACAAGCCATATGATCTACCATTAAAGATAGAAGCTCATCTTGCCAAGAATTGACAATGGCATGGGCAAGGTTCTGTCATGTGGGAATATACGAAAGCTGGACAATACCTTTATCCTGACTGGGACCCTCCTGCTGTTTTGTCCCTTGACAGAGTTTGATTGGTAAAATCTTTCAGATTCTGAATACTTTTCTATCCTTAGTTATATTCCATTGTAATCTCTATTTGTAGTTGTGGCTGCAACAGACTCGGGAGGATTTTGTGCCCAACATCATAGAAACTGATGCTGTGAATTGATTTTAAAATAATGACACCCATTTACCTTCAGAAGTGACTTCACCAATGTACACGTCATAGGTCTGAATGCATGTATGTATGGATGTGTAGCCATATATTTCAATTCAATTTATTTTTGTTTTAAATCCCATGTGCAGGTCACAAAATTAGATTTGTTGGATGGCCCTTTAACATCCAGTTGGCTTCTCATTAAAATTTACTTGATATGGGGTCAAAGCCAATGTCCCAAAGAGAGTGTCTATTGGGATAATAAAGGATGATGCTATCGACGCTCAGATCCAATGTTCTTTATAGATCTTAATAATCTCTTATGTTTCACCGTTTAATCCTCCAAGAATCCACAATTTTACTCTTGAAGATGGTGTTTATGACCAACTGGTTTACTAATTTTCTCTACAATTAACTAAATCAAGGTGAATAGAATTTTTCTTAGAAACAAGATATGTATGAACTACCAACTCTTCAAAAGTAACACCTGGCCACCACAATTAAATCAAGCATATGCAAGATTCTTTGCTTGAAGTTCTTCAAATGTGGTGCTACATTTGGATGTAGTTCTTTTAGAGAAATTATCACTTTGATTCCATCCATTCATCTTCTAGATTTTGGTGCCATGTTTGGAGGAGAAGAATAAAAGGTTAGCTGTCAGTTGATTTTTTAAGAATGGTGCCACATTTGTAGGATCTCTCGAGGAATTACACATTTGAATCCATCCATGAATCTTTTAGATTTTGGTGCTACATTTGGAGGAGAATTATAAATTCACTTGTTTGAGATTGCAGGAGGTTAGCTTCTTGTTGATTTCTTGTATGTTGAAGACAAGTTTTTCATTGTTGTAGGTATTGAGAAATCAAATGAGAGAATTGAGGAATATCCAAAGGGGTTGGATGAGGATGTCAAGGAATCTCAAGACATGTTTTGGGAATGATAGAGAACATAAAGTTTTTTTACGTTAGAGACAATAAGTGATAACAATAAAAAGAAATAGATGTTAAAATATATAAGGAATTTTAATTATTCATTTATATAGGCATTCACCATATTTATTATATAATCATACTATGTAATTGTTTACATTATACATCAAAACTAACAAGTAGTTTTAGAGGAAGAGTTGCAAAAGATAATGAGCTATAGTGCTGATTTCTTATTCCAATCTATCATTTACAATTGGCACTAAAAAATCCTTAATATATTCCAATATATGCATTGCATACAACATATGGATGTTTTAAATAGATGAGAAATAAGATCAAGATACTATAATAATTGGTGACATACATACAATAATCTATTGAGGGACAAATTGTCATTTTCCTTTAACATGTGAGGCATTTGATAAAAGATGGTGTCAACAAACTCCCTAATGATATAAATATGAGATAAAAGTAGTGTTCCATGGAGATGCACCCCCCTTGAAAAAGTGGTGTTTTAGAAATTGAGATGTTTGAGAGGCTTGGAGACGATTAGGAGATGCCCCTCCATCTTCCCAACACCACCACCAAATAGGAGATGACCTCATGATGTCTTCTTGAGGGAGGGGGCTTTTTGAGGAATCTTTCCTTGTTGGGGATATTTAGGGGACATTGTGATGTCTTCAAGATTTCAAAGAATCTTTTCAAAGTCTCTCGAAAGTTTGAGATGGTTGGTTATAATGGAGTACGGGAAACACTGAGGGGAGGGGGGCGCAGAGAGGGGGTGAATCAGTGTTTCAATAATCAACTTTAATTCAATGGTTTTTCAAAACAAATAATCTCTTTGTAATCATTGAATGTTCAGTTTCAAGAGTGTAACCAAATGTGATAACCAATAGCAGATTCTTAAACAACATGAAAACTCAAATGTTGCAAAGTAGATAAAGAAAGTAGCAAGACTAAATAGCATGAATCATTATAATCACATGGACCACAAAAGAATCATAGCATAGTATTTTTTATGAGTAGAAAACCCTCATAGGGATAGAAAACCACTCGGGAAAATTGCCTCACTGGCTTAATAAAATCCCATTGATTATAGAGCTTTACTGACTGCTTTTTGTGCTTCACTGGCTACTTTTTATGCTTCATTGGCTACAAAATATGCCTCACTGGTAAATACAACTGCTTCACTGACAAAGCCTCACTGGCAAAGCCTCATTGGCTACAAAACATGCCTCACTGGCAAATACAATTGCCTTATTGGAAAAACCTCACTGGCTACACATAATGCCTCACTGGCAAAAGGTCAATCTTTGTCTCATTGACATGACCTTACAACATTCTGTAAAACGTGAAGAAATAAATGACAGAGGGTTTCTCTGTTTCATTGCAATACATTTCAACTTTAGAACTAATACATTTCATGTCCTAAAGGTTCATTGAGATTGGAACCTATAAAACATAAAACATCAATTTAGTTTTCACTATTTTTGCATACAACTTCTACAAAAACATATTTTAGTATTTTGTTCAACAATAATGACTCTTATTAGAGCATAATATCATTGTGTAATCCATCGAACCCAAAAAATCACTGTTTTTATAACATCCAAAAGATAACATTTGCTACCAACTGTCAATGGGTAACTATCAAATGAAAGCCTTCATAATTGTTTTCCAGAAGTCATCGTGGTTTGTTGTCTATATGGGAACAATGTGCATTTTAAACATATGTACCACATTCTAATACAAAGTCGAAATTGTGTACTAACTGAGTATGTAATTTAGACATAATGTTCCAAACAAATGTAACAAATAAAGAGTCGTGCCCTAGTAAACTCCTAATGCAACATATAACCTTGGTTTACACTTTGCAAACAACAACAAAAATGTGATAAAACCTTGCCCTAGACAACAACAAATGAACCACAATACATTCATGGTGTGCCCTAGTAATAGGATTTGAGAACATAAGACTATAAACTCATATATGAAAGAATAAATGACTCTTTGTAACACCACGATGAATAAGAAGACCAAGGTCAAAATGGCGTATAAACAATGGAATGGAAAAAACCAATTGCTATTAACATTGAAATTGCTCAGACTTAAACAATAAGTCGACCTAGGGTATGAATGAAGAACCCAAATTACAATCTCAAGCAACAATAGAATAATCTGTGCACAAACAACACTTAGACTAGAAACAAAACCATTTTCAGACTAGGGTTTCACAGAACACTTTACTACTTTAAAAGCTTTTCATCTTTGCAAGAGTGAAGTCGAATGCACCTTGTAAACTTTGAAAACCAACTGCCTGGAAAACCTTGAAACCATTTTCTGCAATAACCAGCCGCTAAACCACCATTCTCCATATCTCCTTTGAGCCCTAACTCGGTTGTGAAACAATGCCTTGTATTTTGCAAAATGATAACATTTAGGGCAAAGTGATGTCAAAAACATTGTGTCAACATTTTCATCATAACCTTTCACATTGCAAAACAAAACACATATCATTTTGTTGGTGATTAAAATCATAGCCTTTGTTTGCATGAATGTAATAAACATCATAATGACCAATGCTCAAGACCATGTGTCGGTCTAAACTTCAAATGCTCCAAGTGTTAAGTCAAGGTTCATGTCTACATGTATTAGAGTTGCCTTCAAGTCCATGTATTAATGCTGTCACAATATCAAAACAATGCTAAATGATAGTCACCAAATATATAACCAATGATGCCTAAGCCTTTCATAAGTGTATCAAGGTGACA
>VDFB02033109.1:0-15756 GCA_007258455.2 Sequoia sempervirens
GACACTTACTAAAAATAGAAAGTTGGCAGAATTTAGTGAAAATTTAGGGGTTACTTGCTGGAAGTGTTGTAGTAGTAGTGTTAAGCTCAGAAGTTAACCAACCAACTCAATTTGACCCCAAAGTGACCTAAAGATGTGAAACCCTAATATCAAACTTGGCCAAATTCCACGTTTAAGCTCGCGGATGGGAGCATCCCCGGAAAGCTGATAGCAGAAAAGAAGCAGAAAGAGAGAGAGAAAGACAAAAGCCAAAGCCAAAAGACCAGAATGGAGCAAAAATTTAGGGGGTCCCCATTTTAATGGGGCGATGTGTGAAAAGGTCACAACATCTGGCGACTCCACGGGAAAGTGTTGAAAAGCACTTGGAGAATTGAACATTGATTAAATCTTCCTCAAACCATCATACAGAAAAGGACACTTACTCAAAAGGAGAGAAGAATCCGATATTGGATCAGAACACTTTCATCCAAGACCCTATGAGTGTGTGCATTCGCTCCATCTCTAAACCATCCCGACTTCTGGAATCGTCCGTCGCAAGTTATATAAATATCTTAACTTCAAAAGCATCCTGGACATTGCCTCGCTGCCAGTCAGGCGTCCATAGCCCCGTCGAGGTTGTCGCTACAATTCTCACGAATATTGCTCCACTGCCAGCCGAGCGTCCATAGCCCCGGTGGAGTTACTCGCATGTTCCCAAAACCAATATTTCATTATATTTCTTTCATTTTTCATTTCTCATTTTTTGTTTTTCAGATATTTCTTTTAAGCACATTTTCTTTTTTCTTCTTTTGATTTTCCGTCAATTCCTTGATTGGCTGGCAGGCAGTGAAGCCTCCAATGGGTTTGAGAATTGTAGTGGCGCTAAAGCAAGACGCAAGATTTTCACTCGCCAAGACCTTTCCCAAGAGACCAAAATGACTCAGAATGGAGATAGGTAATATATCTAGGATCTTCAGACTCACGTGTTGAGACACAATAACGGGTTGACCTCCCAAGACGAGTTTGATCCAAACTGGATGATGACAAGAGGAAAACAACTTTAGTCTTTTCAAAAATTTATGCAAATTCCAGCGGAAAGAAACCATGTTGTGAACGCTAA
This sequence comes from Sequoia sempervirens, assembly GCA_007258455.2. NCBI lineage: Eukaryota > Viridiplantae > Streptophyta > Pinopsida > Cupressales > Cupressaceae > Sequoia > Sequoia sempervirens. Next base: position 1,100 of record VDFB02033109.1, read on the forward strand.
ATCATCATCACCCCCTTTGCAGCGGGAGACCCTAAAATCCTTGCCCATTCCAAAACCAAAACCACTTGAGCAGACAACTCAAGGGAAACAATGCCAAACCAAAAACCCAAAGGGCAACAAACCAAAACCAAAACGAAGGAAAACAGGAAAGCAAACAAACGGGAAAGAAATCTAACCTAATATGTTACAAAGAAGACTCTCGGAGAGAACCTAGGACTGGAAATAATGCTTGAGGAACTGTCCGTTGACGGGCAACGGGACATCCTCCCCTGTCAGTGTATGCAATCTAAATGCATTATCTCCAAGGATTTCAGAAATTTGATACGGGCCCAACCACAACTTATCGAACTTGTCATGATCTCCCTTCTTCTCGTGGGCCTTGTCCCAGTATAAGACCAAGTCAGAAATCCGGAAAGACTTGATTTTAGCGTGTTTATCAAACCATCTTTTCACTACTGCCTGGTGTTTTGCCAAATTCTCAAGTGCTTCATCTCTTTTTTCTTCTAGATGCATCAACTGAGACAATCTTGTTTGAACTTGATCCCCTTCTTTGAGATATTCTTGAATGAACTAGAGAGTTGGTATCCTCAGCTGGACTGGGAAAACAGGGTCCTGTCCGTAGACCAAATGATAGGGAGATGTCCCTAAGGAACTCTTTGTTCTAATCCTGTCTGCCCATAGAGCAAACCTCAGCTGCGTGTGCCAATCTTTTGGATTCTTGTCCAACAGCTTCTTGATAACATTCAGTAAATTATTATTTGTGGACTCCGCTAGTCCATTCCCCTGTGGGTAGTAGTTAGAAGAAAATTTCAGTGTGATTCCATACTCGAATGCCCAATTTGAAAACTTCAGTGATGAGAAGGCTGGACCATTATCGCACACTATGGCATGAGGGCATCCAAATCTTGTGACAATATTTTCCTCAAGGAACCTGATGACCACGTCCGTCGTGCACTGTTTCAAAGCCTGAGCCTCTGTCCACTTGGTGCAGTAGTCTGTCGCTGTCAAAATATATCTATGTTGACCCGAAGACGGCGGGTTAATCATGCCAATAAAGTCCAATCCCCACTTTGCAAAGGGCCTAACCTCAATCACTGGCTGCAAAGGCATAGCAGGATGTTTCCCCCTATTCGCTGTTGTTTGACAGATATGGCAAGCCTTTACATGCTCGTATGTGTCTTTGAAGAGCGTGGGCCAATAGTATCCAGCCCTTAAAATTTGGTGAGCCATGGCTAGACTACTCCCATGTCCAATCCCAAACTTTTCGTGGAAGTGCTCCATCAATTGCTTTGTTTCTTGTTTCCCTACACATCTTAAATAAATTCCTTCATAGTTTCTCCTGTAAAGCACTGATCCCTGGAGCATAAACCTTTGACTTTTCATTCTCAATGCTCTCCGCTGGACTGGATTCAGGTGGCGAGGACATCTGTGATTCAACAAGTAATAAACCGTGTCGTTGTACCACTCCCCTGGAGATACCTCCTCCAATACATACGTTTGTTGTACCAATTCTGGAACAACCATTGCAATAGTTTGTGCTAAAGCTTGTCCTCGGACCAACTTCATGGGCTGTATTTTGATATCATATTCTTGCAGAGTGGCGACCCACTTGCCTCTTCTTTCTCCTAACTCATTTTGCATCAGCAAAGTTTTTACTGTGGCATCTGGAACTATTGCATGGACCTTGCTTCTCAAAAGGTAGTGTCTAAATTTCTTAACAGCCTTCACCAAAGCATATGCTTGTTTTTCAACGCTAGGATATCTTAATTCTGCTTCCTTCAACGGAGAACTCATGAAAGCAATCGGGTGCTCATCCTTTTCTTCTGTTCTCTGTGTTAACACCGCTGCACAAGTATGCTCTGAGGCAAAGGAATATAGGTAGAAAGGCTTTGTGTAGTCTAAACTGACCAACACTGGGGCGTCCACTATAGCTTGCTTAATCTCATCAAAAGCCTTCCTAGCTTGTGGGGTCCATTCAACCTGTTGACGTGGTTTTTGCGACTACACCAACACAGAATAAAGTTGCCAACGGCTACTCTATCCTCTCTTGATCAAAGTCTCCTGCATGCTAAGATTGCGAGATAGATCATACATTTAACTCCAAGGTTCCTTCATGCAATAGAATACCCTCAGTTGGCTCGATGTGTTTTGCTGGTATTTCAAGGGGACTTACACAATTGTTCGACAGCTGACAACAGACAGTAGATTAAGGGCTTTCGCGTGGTTCGAATGATTTAGCAAGTAAGCACAAGTTTCCTAATTCTAACCAAGAATGAACTGAATTTAAAAGAGTGTAGGGCCTAAGAAGTTTACGCTCTATCTAAGGACGGGACGTGGGATCAATCTCGACAGACTTCAACCAGACTCTGCTTTGCCTCACGTTGGACAACTTACACAAAGTCGGTGCAATCTTCAAGGGAGTGACAAGAGGTTTTCAAATTATAATTCAACATATAAGTACCATCAGAACGACGCATACACATACATGAATCACAATCGAAGTTAAGTTTAAGGTTTTCCAGTTGACCACACAAGGCGAACTTGCCATCAACAAGCTGCTAGTGGTATGGATAAAAATGAAGTTGCCTCAATTAACTCCACAAGTCCACAACTAACATTTACTTGCATGAAAATGAAAACTACTCTACTTTACGCTACTTGAAGTCGAAGGGATAAAGAAACCTCGCAAGCTACTTATAACAAAGATGAATTCACCATTCAATGAAAGATCTTTTATTACAATAGTTTTTCGCAACAATCTCTTACAAAAGCTTTCAAAGGAAAACTTTCCTTCTCCTTCAAACTACACTATGCTAAGATATTACAACTAAAGTGCCTCTGCTCTATTCTCTACTCTGATCTCTAAGCTCTACTTCTACTAAGATACAAATGAGGGCGACTCCCCCTTTATATAGCTTGCCAAGTCCAACGGACGTCTCAGATTACGATAGGCTGGATGGCCCAGATTGTGCCACCTCAGCCCTAAACAAGGTTCACCCTAAAAACCGCCACCAAGAGGAGTGGGGTAATAAATGAGCCATTAATGTCCATCTTCCAAAAGATTCTCGTCTGGAAACGCGTTCACACTGTTCTTGTTCCGACTGCAAACTAGATCAAATAGCCTTAACCTCTAGCATGGTAGGCACGTTCTCATTTTGAAATTCCAAGACTGCAATCTCATTCTTCTACTCATCATTGATTTTCCTCCTTGGTGTTGTTCTGCAACGCTTAGCCACTTTTGGAAACTTTTCTTCCTTCGTGATTCATTATCTTGGGCTATTTGCTTCATTATTCCAAGTCATCATTGCTTGGTCTTCGATGTTCCTCCTGCAAAACAAGCAAGGAGAAGGGTACTAGAACACTTCATAATATAAATTCAACTTACTTACCGGGATTTTCATGTTTTGATCTCCAAGGGTTCATCGTTTTCCTCTAGCACAACTTTGCTTTCAAATTCTTCATGCCTTAGCCAAATTTCCAACCCATCTTGTATTCTGCTTGGTGCACTTCACTCTGATATTGTAATGTCCCCTTCTCAGTCCTGATATTTCCAGTGACCGTTGGCCTTTTTCTGGAAACCCGAAGGCTAGTCGGAAGGTAAAATTAGGGTTTCCTATTTTTGAGGTTGTCTTTGCTCGGAGTTGGTGGATTTGATGGCGGATTCTTTCTGGGTTTTCAGAGAGCTTCGCATTGGTATGTTCATTTCGGCATTCTGAGCATTTTCTGGAATTTTATTTTTAGTAATTCTATTTTTTAGCGACTTACCGGTTAAGGTTCCAGCTTGGTTGACTTCACAGCAGTGATCGGTGGCAGTAATAACAGAGAACATTGAAGGGTCGGGTCGAAGTCAGTGAAATGAATCCACGTTTAAAATATTATATTTTAACGTTGACCGCAGCTGGTCTATTGACTTAATGTTGTTTTAAAAAGTGGTCTTTGAGGGTGGCGCCTACGTTAAACATTATTTTAATTATTGCCAAAGTCAAAGCAAGCTTATGAAGGGCGCATTTATCAAAGTATGGCATTTATTTAAAATATCAATATTAAGCCTTGAAGGAAAAGTACGCCATCCTTGAGAAAGGATTAGGGTTTTGACTCTGAAGTGGATTCTAGGGTTTCGTGAAGTCAACAGGAAATTATAAAAGGTGGACTTGGAGCTTCATTTGATATCTTTTGTCTACAGTACTGTTATGCTGCCGATTTGGCTCTGGGTTTTCTTCGAGGAATGAAGGCCTCCTAGCTCGGGCATCGCTTCTTGTTTGCAAGACAACAACTAGTGGTGATTCAGTCTATTTGTGAGTTGCATTTAGTTCGTGCATTGTTTCAGCTTATTACTTCTTAGATCTGATTTAGCATATTAGTGGTTTCAGCATATTGTATTGTTTTAGACAGCAGATTCATGTTTTTAGTCACAAATCAAAAAATACAAAAATATTGCATCTGGGTATTAACCCATTCTCCTTGTTAGGCCTAGGCGCCATAGTTTCCAAGTTTGCAGATTTTTTAGTGGAAGCATTAATTTTTAAAAGAAAATCGACTTTCTCAGCTGGGCCGTACCATTTACTTGCATTGGGAATTGTGCATTAATCATTAGAGGCAGTTTGAGTCTGTTTTCTGATATTAGTTTGAGCGCTATCATGCTAGGATTGTTGTGCAACAGAAATCATGTCATTTGAGCAAGTTACTAGGGAGATATGAGCATTTGAATAGTTTCATAGGCTGCTGTTTTTAATTGCAAAATGCAGATTTGAGGAAAACAAAAAAACAGAAGTATTATTTCCAATCTTTGTGAGAATTTGATGTGGCATCTTGAATCAAGCCAAGGGAGTTCTTATTGTATTGTAATGAATAATATTTCCAGTTCTAATCTCTTGACAGGCGTATGATACTCATTTTGTAAACTGACAGTAGTACTGGCAGTGATTCTTAAGCTAGTTCAATTCTGCTCTGTAATGCTTATTTTCATTTGAAGTTATTGTTATAGTTACAGCTCCGCCCTATGGTAGCTACTTTCCCAGCCTGGGTTAGCAAGCACATTCTGGGTGTCGAGTATTTTCAGCTTTCAGCATTTTGTTTCAAGCATTGTTATTGTAATCACTCCGTCATATGGTCGCCCCTCACTCCGTATTGGATTGGGTAGCACATACTTGACGTTGAGTTCCCTTTTAGCATTTAGAGTAGAAGATCCTCTGACCATATGCTCGCCATCATCGACGCCATTCTTGGTTAGAGTTGCTTTTGCACGTTTTGGTTTAACCTCTAACCTTAACGGGTGCATTGCTTGTAATTTGCAATTGTTAAAAAATCGAAAAATTTGGCTCGGAATATTTCAGACATTTCAGACTCGAGAAAAAATGCCTTCATCAGGAACTCGATCAAAAATCATCTAGGCGATCATTTTCAAATTCATTGTCTGGAGGATTTTGTCTTGAAAACACATTTTCTTCGCATTTGCCTTAGAAAATTTTAAAATTTCCCTTAGGAAAATTCATAATTTGAGCACCAATCAAATTCTTCATGTTGAAGGCCCCAACGAACTGTGGAAGACTTCGAAATCCATTCCTCATCGCAAACGTCCACTACCCAGAAGAAAATTTTCTTCAGAATGTGTCGAATTCATGGGTACACAACGAACGGGTTCATTTAATTTTTGAATTTTGAACCTTAGAAAATATTTTTTTTAGCAAATTTAATCCATTTCTTCATCTCCAGGCGCATTTCCTTACTCTGACTTGAAATTTTTTTATCAACCCTGTGAAGCTGGCATCCATTGACTTCATCTCTGGCAATTTCATCCAAATTTCATACTTCCAAGTCCAGGCGTGATTTTCTTCTAGGGAGGTGGAAATTTGATAACACTTAGAAAAATATTCAGATTGCCTTAGGAAATTTTTTATTTGATCTTCAAATCATCTTCCTGTGATGAGAAAATTTTATTGTTTTGACTCACTTAGGAAAATTTTCTCCTTGAATGCCTTGGGCGCATTTGGTAGGAGGTATTTTAAACTTCAAAATTCTCTAACGCCTTGAAATATTCCTCACATAACTTCTAGGCGCCTATAGAGGAGTCCACTTTAAATTTCCCACACTTAGAAATATTTCCAAGGTCAAAATGTTCAAGGCATTTAACTTCAAACTCCTACGCCTAGATTCCCTACTCACCCTGGGCGCCAACAAGGGGTCAATCTTCAAGTGTTAACACTTAAAATATTCTCAAAGGGACCCACTTCATGCTTTGGACGCCTTGTATTTTGCATGTCAATGCTTTATTTGGACGCCTTGATTCTTTGTCTTCATGCATCTTAGGCGCATTTTGAAGGGTGAGCATCCAATCTTGAGCACTTAGAATATTTTGAACACCTTCCTTGGGGTATGGGCGCATTTCACAGGTAGTACTTCCACTTTTAATGACTTAGTCAAAATTTTGAAGTCCTCTCTCCTCATTTAAGTTCTTGGGCGCATTTACCATGGCCTACTTCCATTCTTGTCAACACTTAGAAAATTTTCAATCTCATCTTCTCTTCAAGGCGCAAATGATGTAGGCTATTTCCATCTTCAAATACTTAGCACAATTTCCATGTTTTTCATCAAGGCGCAAACAAGGGAGCATATTTTAAGTTTTGAACACTTAACCAACTTTCTCCTCCATCTCTAAGTGAAGGCGCATTTTAGGGGGTCCAGCTTTCAATTTTCAACACTTAGAAAAATTTTCAAGTGGTCTTCTCCTCTAAGGGTGCAAATGAGGTCTTCTACATCAAGTGTTGGCACTTGGTATTCTTCAAGGCCCCACAGGCAAGTCCAGGCACAAATTATACCCTGAGCTTCCAATTTTGACCCTTAGAAAATTTCTTTGCACAACTACCTTGTGATGGGCGCATTTCACAGGCTCTTCTTCCAATTTCAAGGACTTAGAATATTTTAAGTTCTCTCTTCACTTGGTGGGCGCATTTCAGCCATGGAGCTTCCAGTTTCAAGAACTTAGACAAATTTCAAGGCTCTAAGCTCAAGGGCGCAAATAAGACCCTCTACATCAAGTTTTTGTACTTGGAATATTTTTCCATGCTTCTTCCTCCAAACTAAGGCGCATTTTTGCCTGTGAGCTTCCATTTTTCAACTTGGAATATTTCAAGGGTCCACTCATGAGTCAAGGCGCAAATGAGGTAGGGAGCTTCAAGTTTGAGTGCCTTAGTCAATTTCCAAGCCATCTCTTTGATCATGGGCGCATTTAAGATGTTGAACTTCAGATTTTGTATACTTAGAAAAAATTTACTCTCCCTTCAACTCCCAGGCGCATATGAGGGTGTCTCCTTCTAATTTGCAGCACTTTAGAAATCTTCAAGATCTTCTCCAAGTTTGGGGGCGCATTTAGGAGGGTGAACACTTAATTTTCAAATACTTAGAAAATTTCCACTTTCATCCTCTCTCCAAGGGCGCATTTCACCATGGGAGCTTCCAATTTGTGGCACTTAGAAGATTTTCAACCAGCCTTCGGCTTTTAAAGGCGTTTTTCACTAGCTGGATTTGAAAATTCATCAATTTCAGTGAATTTTATGCTCTTTGCCTGATTTAGGGCAGCTTGATCATGCTAACCCTAATTTGCTATTTTTAGAAAGTTTGTCAATTTTGCACTTCAAGCTAATTTCAAGTTCCCAAAAAGGTTGGATTTTGCTTTGTTCGGATCCTGGTGACATGATTGAGCTGCTGGTGCCCGGTACCCGTATGCCTCTGCTATTTTTAGCAACCTGCTAAAAATAGTAAATGTTCAGAATAAGCTCAACTTTCATGTGTTGAATGCCCGAAGTGTGGTGATCATGGCTGGATTCTACATTTGCATGGTTGTCATGTTCTGCCCTTGATTTTAGGAAACCCTAATTCTTCTGTACCAACTTGCTAAAAATAGTAAGTGTTCGATTTTCCGTCCTCTACAACTCCGCTTGATCTGAAATTCGCGCCATAGGGTCTTCATCACTTGCTTGACTTGTACCTGCTGATGCCTTGCGTTGACCTGCTATTTATAGCATGTTTCTGGAGGTGGCTTACTATTTATAGTAACTGCTTGCTTTTGAGACTTCCACAACTCCGTTTGACTTGAAATTCGAATGACGGGCTCCTCACCACGTGACCCGCCTGTTGACACTGGCGCATGCGACTGACTTTCTATTTTTAGCCAGTTTCCAAAATGACTTACTATAAATAGTAAGTGCTCCGTTTGCCTTCAAATTTTACCAGCAGATAGCTTGAGAGATGCTGATCGCGGTGGTATACATCGGTTTTCGAAAATTCTGACTTTTTATGCCTCTTTTTGGGCCCCGAAGCTGGAAACCCTAATTGGTCTTGCATGCGTATCAAATGACTTCCGTTTGTTCTCGTTTCTGTTGCACTGCGATCAGCTCATGATTCTAAAGTGCTAGGAAGCGGTCGCCTGAGTGCACCTGCTAAAAATAGCAAGTTGCTAAAGGAGTGATTATCTCTGTTTGCATGTCATATCATCGCGAAGCTCTCGAAAAACCCACAAGGAATATGCCGACATGCAAAGAAAACCCTAACATGCAAACCCTAAAAATAGCCTCGGAAGGCTAGACTCTGAAAGTTGTCACCTCGCTTTGCATGTTATACTGTCGCGAAGATCTCGAAAAACCCAGAAGGAATATCCAGACATGCAAAGGAAAACTCTGCATCTAAGCTCTAAAATTTGCTCCGGAAGCTATACTGCTAAAAATAGAAAGTTGTCGGTTTCAGCTCAAATTTTGCACATAAGTAACTTGACATGCTCTGAATGTGGTGTGACTGTCGAATTCTCAAAAATGCTGAAAGATTGCCCGTAATTGCACACTTACTAAAAATAGTAAGTACCTAGAATTTGATGAAATTTCAATGGTAGCCTGCTGGAAGCACACTGACAACAATGTTAAGCTCTGTTTTCAATTTATTCATTTCATTCGACCTCGGACTGACCAGGAAAGATGAAAGCCTAATTTTCAGACTTGGCCAAAATTTCACTTTTTAAGCTCAACGGCCAAGAAATCCCCGGAAAGGCAAACAGAAAAGAGACGGAGAGAGAGAAAACCCAAGCCAAAAGACCAGAATGGAGCAAAAATTAGGGGTCCCCATCTTAAATGGGGCGATGTGTGGAAAAGGTCACAACACAACCTTTGCATTCTTCTTTAGCATTTCATTTAGTGGCCTTACTATCTCAGCAAATCCAGTTATGAACTTTCTCACAAAATTAATCTTGCCGAAGAATGATCTTAATTATTTTTGACTACCTGGTAGGCCGATCCTGGAGATAGCCTCAATACGCTCAGGGTCAATTGAAATACCCTTCTCTGAGATGACATGACCCAATAATTTACCCTCTGTCACACCAATTAAACATTTCTTAGCATTCAAGGAGACACCGACCCTTCTGCATCTCTGAAATATCTTTCTCAAATCCTCAACATGGTCCCCTCTTTTCTTTGAGAATACAGTTAGGTCATCCATGTATATGATTATGCACTTTCCTACCAAATCTCGAAAGGTGATGTCCATAGCTCGCTGGAAATTGGCTCCTGCGTTGATTAGGCCGAAAGGCATTCTCCTGTATGCAAAGGTTTCCTATTTTGTGGTGAACGCTGTCTTCAGTCTATCTTCTTGTTCAACCATCACTTGGTTATATCCTGAATATCCGTCCAGGAAGGACATCATCTGTGAACCATTCACTACTTGTAACACCTCATCTAATGAAGGCAAAGGATAATTATCCTTTTCAAAGGCCCTATTCAAATTACGGAAATCTACGCATAACCTTATTTCTCCATTCTTCTTTCTAACTGGATCAAGATTGGCGACCCATGTGGAGTGCCTTACTGGAAAGATGATCCTAGCCGAAAGAAGTTTCTTGACTTCCTGATAAATCAATGGTTCTAGCAATGGATTTACTGGCCTCTGCCTCTGTCTGAATGGCTTACTGCCTGGTTTCAATGGAATTGTGTGTGTAATCAATGATGTATCATATGTCTTCAAATCTTCATATCCCCAGGCTATTACACCTGGAAACTCTTTCATCAACTTCAAGATGCCTTCTCTTTCTTCTGGTATACAAACTTTTCCAATAAAAACATTCTTCACTTGTCCTTCTGTCCCTAGATTGACAGCTTCACAATCGTTACCTTGGGTGCTCTGGTTTCTACTCAGCTTATCAGGATCAAACAATCTTTCTAATTCAACCATTCCTCTCGGAATAACATTCGTCTCCAAATTAAGGATCCCTTCAGTATCAAACTCTGCTTCTTCAGTCTCTTCTTCATCGATGATCTGTGCTTCAAATACACCTAAGGATGTGAGAAAATCTAAAATCTGTTTATCGTCATCGAACACTTGAAAATTCTTTATGTTATTAGGGATGGCTGGTGTTGAAATCAATTCTACTGTAAACTTTTTCAATCCTTGCATAGCCAGAGGTTCTAGAGAACTAGCAGCTTGTGCGAGCGAATTTGCAACTGGATTCTTGGACCTATACACTTGCTTTATATTAAATGCATCGAAGCTTTCTATCAAGTCCCATACTCTATTTTGGTAACGGCCCAACCTCTTGTCGTGACAAGCGTATTGCTTCCTCACCTGGTGGACCACAATGTCAGAATCTCCAAAGGCGTGTACAATCTTGGCTCCCTTCTGAATGGCAAGGAGCAATCCATGAATTAAAGATTCATATTCAGTGACATTATTAGTGCATGCAAATTGAAGCCTGTAGGCACCCAAGTATGCCTCTCCAGTTGGGCTAATAAGTTTGAACCCTGCTCCATTGCCTTTCTTCGACTTTGACCCATCGAACCTCAGAGTCCATACTTGATTTTCTGTAAGAGTGCTGGGAGACTGAACATGTGTATCCTTTTGATCGTATACCTCTGAAACCTTTTCTTCAATCTTTGGCTGAATTCTGTCATCTTCTACAAGTTCTTCTATTAAAATATCCTTTTCTTTATCAACTTCTTTCTGATGTTCTCCTTGCACTGAGGCTCGTGAGACGAGCTTTTCAACTTGCTCTAGTGCCACTTTACACATGGCACAAGTGATCTCGGAGTGAAATGCCTCATGTATTCTGCACCAATTGGGAAGTAGTAAATTCTTGATAGAGGCATCCTTACCCAACTCAGTTTCTTGTTTCACACTGTTAAGGACAAAATCCCTAAAGTTCTCAGATGTTCCTCCACTTTCACTGTCACTTGCATCACTTTCAATCAACACTTCAGTGGAAGCGTTGGCATCTTCTAGGATCTTTGCTTCATTTGGCCTTTGCAGCATCAATACTTCTTGCTCGACAGGCCTATATGAGCCTAAATTAGTTTCTACAAACATAATCTCATTATCCTCACCATATTCAGTGATCATCAATTTAAGCCTCGGTGTGCTCTCGATCTTGATCTGATTCGGGACTCCTTTCCATGGAAGCCACATATGGGAAAAATCCGTTGCAATATACCCATTCAATTTTCTGGCCCAGTCTCTGCTCAGCAACATGCCATACCCATCTGGTATATCAACCACTGATATATCAATGCAACTTTGAATTCGGGGGTCAGCTGACAACTGCATATGGATGTTATTCAATTCTCCAATAACTGGAACTTCAATCTTGTCTAGCTGGGTCACCTTCTTTGTGGTTTGAAGTGGGACTATACCCAATCTCTGACATACTTTCAAAGGCATGACGTTGCTCGAGGCACCGGAGTCAATCAAACAATTGTGCAATAACTTCCCAAAAATTATAACTGACACGAGGAAAGGGGCTGGTTCATCTTTCCCTTGATAGAATACTACTGGTTTCTTCTTTTCCTCAATAGGAGTGTCTTTCTTTTCAACCTTTCTATTTAATGGAGTTTGGCTATCTTGAGTAACCTTCTGATTTTGCATTTGTTCTTGTTTGTGTTTTGTAGGTAGATTGAACCGAACTTTTCTCTTATCTTCATTCTTCGGCTTCTTAGGCTCGCTTGAAGATCCTTGTACCATTCCTACAAATCCTTGGGACTGTTGTGGAGTCTCCCAAGTGTTGAATGGCGCGTGAGGCACCTCTTCTACCATATTCACACTCTGTACGGGACGGGACTGTGTGTTGACTGTAGGATTCCTGGATGTACTAGGTGCTTCTTGAGAAGAGTTCTTCACAACGGATGTCTCATATAAACTCCCCAATATTGTATCCTTGACTTCTGAAATCTTCATTAACTCATATAGAGGAAGACTCACTTTTATCTTCCTCACTTCATCCAACACATGGGAACTTAATCTTTTCATATCATCCCTTGGAAGATTGTCCTTTTGTGGACGTTGCATCACGTGAATGGGTTGCTGGACAGTTTGTTGTCCGTTTCTATTTTGCACCATATTCTGTTGTCTATATTGTGGAGAATCCCTTGGTAAATTCGGATTGTTGCTTGCATTGGGATTTGGCGGAGTCGCAAAATTATTCGGAGGGATTGAGGATGTCAAAGGTTCCTTCTGATGGTAGCTCCTTTGATAAACTTTGGGTGTTGCTCCTCCGGAAGTCTGAAAAGCTTGCACCTCTCTTCTCCCTTCTACCAAAACACTATTGTTGAGAGGTGGGAAAATGTAGTTACCTTGATCATGAGGCTCCTCTGAATAGCTATCTTGAGCTTCTGAATATACTTGGGCCTCTGAATAAACTTGAGCTCCTTCAGCTTGATTATCTGGCGTCCCCACGGGACCATTTGCTGAAGCTGGTGGGAATCTATGGTTAATAGACAGCGGCCAGTAACTTTGGTGCTTGGGTGGGACATTGACTTCTTCTAGAATTAAAGCCTGGTCATATCTTTGCACTGGGACAATTTCATATCCTGTAGTTGGAGGATTCTCAGTACCCTCCGTGCTCTTTACTTCTCCTTTGAAAATATTAGCAGCGACTTGAAATTCATGACATTGTAGTTTTGAATGCTGATTGGTATTGTGTAATCTACACCATCCCGACATAGCGGCTTCGGCCAAGAAAACTCTATCAGTAGGACAGTTTTCTGGAGGTGGTGGATTATCCAATGGTGACGGAATACCTCCATTATTGGGTCCTATGTTCCAGGACCTCTTCTGATATCCTTGATTGTTGTTATGATACCCATGACTATTATCATGGCCATGTCATTGGTGGGCATCTTGATGATGAGGAGGATTGCTTTGATATCCTCGATTAGCACCTTGGTGTGCCTAATAGTTTCTCAGCATAGATTGCATTTGATTATTCTGATTTCTGAGGTAAGTCACCTTAGTTGACAGCCTTTTCATCTGTTCTACTAACTCTTTCATTTCATCTTTCTCCTCTTGAGTCCTCATTTGTGGCACTGTGTTCTGGAGATAGATGGGCTGCGTTGCTTGAGTTTGGGATAAAGGTACCCCAGGATGGAGAACCAACTGATTAGATGGTGCCTGCATTTGATAAGACGGTTGCGGAATAGGATTCAATGCTGGAGTCTGCGGATTCCAAGTTGATCCAAGAGTTTGCATTTGATTATTTGTAGTCGTCAAGCCTGTGTACAAAGAAGGCCCAGTTATGTTCTGCCCCATATTTTGACTTACTTCCACAGCTTTCGCGTATGCTTGGTTCATATCTGCCGGAATGGGATGAGCATGTCTTATGAACATTGTAGTCAATGGGTCCAAGGCTGCATAATAGTTTTCCCTAGCATCAGGAACAACGTAAGGAGTTCGTAGCCTTGTGAGAGCTTTCTGAAATCTGTTGTTGAAGGCATGAATGGGTTCTTTATCTTGTCTTCTCACTTCAGTGAATTGACGGAAAAGCTCTATTGGAGTAATGGGAATGCCAAATTTTCCAATGAAAGCTTCCTTCATCTGCTCCCATGTTCTTATGGACCCAACTGGCAAATGTATAAACCAAAAGTGTGCTTCCTCTCCCAAAGAATACGGTAACAGTCTGCAAGCTACGTCCGCGTATGCAATTTGCCTGTTTCGCAAATTATCCTCGAACATCTTGATATGGTCTTCAACAGAACGATTTGGATCATTGACTTGATACTTAGTGCAGAAGTGCTCCGGGTTCTTCGGCATGTCATGGTAATCTGCAAACTCAAGAGGGGATGGATTAGTAACTAACCAAGTAGCTCCATTTGGAGCGGGTTGGCCTCCTGGTTGAGCCATTGCTTGATTTGGCTGCCTCCTTTGATATACAATTACTGGGGTCGCTTGTGGCTGTTGAATTGATTGCTGAACAAACACTGGTGTAGAAACTTGGACGGTTTTTGGTTGAGCAAATCTCGAAACACTTGGTGGAGTTTTGAACAAACTTGAAATTTCTACTCCACTTGTTTCTCCTTCACTTGGACAAACTTCTTCACTTGAACAGACCTCTTTCTTCTTCCTTGCCCGAGTTGGTAGTTCTAACTCCACAAAATCTTTAGATGAACTAGGCGCGGACCTCAAAATTCTTTTCAACTTGTCAGGGGAGAACGAGCTAATACGATCCGGGATGTAGCTGTCTATCTGCGAGGTGCAGGAGCGGGAGTGAGTGGTTGTCTCTGATCCAACAAGTTTCGTTCGATTGCAACTTGGACTTCAATAGCCTTCTCTTCTTCCTCTTGCAACACAAAGCTAGTTCGCATATACTGAGCGTAGCTCTCCTCTGTCCTCCACGCGAGATTGTTCAACCCTGA